>MU736971.1:3955-21640 GCA_026770625.1 Nicotiana glauca | reverse complement strand
AAAAAAAAAAAAAAAAAAAAAAAAAAAAAAAAAAAAAAAAAAAAAAAAAAAAAAAAAAAAAAAAAAAAAAAAAAAAAAAAAAAAAAAAAAAAAAAAACACCCTAGAGACAGAAAATTCAGAACTAACATGAAGAAATTAAACAGGACAAGTAAAACAAAATACGTACACAAGCAAAATGAAGGAAAAAGCACAAAATATATGGAATATTTATAGTCCGTCCATCGCTTCATCTTTGTGATTTACATCCTCCCAGACTAGTCCAAATTAAGCTCATTTTATCCTGTCAAAAGAACAAACATAACACGATATTTTAGCAAACAGTTTAGTAATACGTAAAAATCAATTCAATTACAACTCACTAAGATTTAAATGCTTTAATTTCTTGTCTAGTTGTTCTATTTGTTCCAAGTTGATGGAAGAAAAAAGAAAAAGATGATCCAGCTTTGTCTTGTTACGTGGTCAAGCTAGTGATTTGAACACACACACAGGTTGATTTGAACACGTTGACTACATGTGCTACAATCAGTATCTCGTAGCAGGTGTTCTGCTTTATTTGTCAGGATAATAATCCAGTCTTTATAAAAGATTATCTGTAATCATGCATAAAAGTTAGTAATTTTTAAGTGACTCGATAGCTAGTGTAAAACTTATCTACGCGGTCATCTCATAGAAGTTAAACTCGTAAAAGTAGAGCCAAACCAGGTAATATACTACGTACGTACCGGGACACTTGACGTTTGGAGAGAAACTGAAGGGCAAAGTGACTCCACATCTGCGAGGAAGTGCTTTAATTGTAGCATCTGCAGCTCTGAGATTTTTGATTGCTGACTGAACACATCTGCAAACAGCTTGCCTACTAGCAATGTTGTTAGCGGCCATTTTTGAAAGAGTTGAAATTCCAGCACAACAAGCAGCCGGAGGCATCCCAGTTACCCCACTCCCTCCCCTAAAGAACACCACGCAAGGTCTAACTGCACCTACTACGTTGCTGCACTGAATTCTTGTTTCACTATTTGAAGCAATTGGGAAGATCACGAGTATCAGAATTATTACCAAAAGAAAAGTATATGTTGGCTTCATGGTGAAGTATATGTAGTAATAATTTTAAGGATTGATATTTTGAGTTTTTTATTTTATTTAAATGGTTTATGGTTTTATATATAGAAATTTTGAGAGGACATGAAGACAAATAAAAGAAGTTGATTGATAACGATCAAATAGATAGGCTAAGACAAATGGAGAAGATGAGCATGAAATACACCTAGCTAGGGTATGATTCATCAATTAATGAATCAGGTAAAAATTATTACCGAATATAGTTCAATATCTATTAGAGATAAGAAAGGAAAAAACTAGATGATGGCAAGCAAAGCAACACAATCATATACAGTATATGTGATGGCAGGAGTGAGGTGGCAAAGATTCTGGGAAAGGGTAGAGTTGAGCGCCGCAAGTCGACTTGAATACTACTTTTATTACAAATATCATGAAAAGCATTGCTAGCAACGTAACATACGTATGATTTTCCCGTGCAGGTGCGGAAGGTGCTATATGTTGAGTTTGTTGGCGATCCAGTTTGCCAAAAAATTTATGCGGCTCATGGTTATCTGATTCTCAAATGCACACAATATTGGATGAGCCAAGGAAATGAAACGGAATGTTTTTGCTTTAGCTTGGGCCATGTCATACATTTGGCATATTCCTCTTTAATTTGACTACTTTTGAGCTAGAAGAATATATATATATATATATATATATATATATATATATATATATATATATATATATATATATATATATATATATATATATATATATATATAGTAAATCTTGTGATCTAAAGCAATTACTTTTCTGTCTTGGTGATATAAATTAAGAGTCCACCAAACTATACAGAGAACCTGTTTCTCTCCCACAGAATACACATGCACACAACGGTAAGCAAATAACACAACCATATTTTACGTGAAAACTCCCAGTTTACGAGATTAAAAACCATGACCTATACTCATAGGATTTCAACTTCACTAACCGAGCAACTTTAGATTACAACCTATTATAACCTAGGAATTAACTCTTAATCCCTTACCTACTTGCAATAACTATATTGCAAGCTTCTTTGTAATAATTATATTACAAAGCTAACCACTTTGACTAACTCTAGTCAAACACAAACACAAGGTTTATGATTTACAAAGGTATCCTACGAGTAGCAGTTACAAGTGAATAACATTAACAAAGATACAACAATACTAAAGACAATTGATGCACTCAATGCTAGGATCTGGTCCTTCGTTCTGTTGTTGCTTTGTTCTTCAATGCCTTGGAGTGAATGAAGGAGGCTGCACACTTGAGAGTGAATTATATTTTTGGGTTTGCAAGTATGTGTAATCCCTTGCCTTATGTTGGTAACATATAAGTGCGGTCACTAGGATGATGCAGGCAAGTGTCCGATACACAACATGCCTCAACAGTGACTGTTGCACTGTTGTGTCTGTAGTGCGGCAACTATAACATCTGCAGAGAGTTGACTTGTACTGTGACAGGAGCAACTGATAGCCACTTGTTCCCTCTGCCGTTTCCTTAACTAATTTCATTGGAACTTGTTGCAGATGTAACTTGTTGTTCTCAGCATGGAGAGGCTTTGTATCAGGTTCCTATCTGGTTCTCATATGAAGTTTGTTAAATCATCAAAATAAAATGGCACATAACTTATCAATTTCCTCTTTTTTGATGATGATAAACTTAGAATTGAAGTTCCTCTTGAGAAGCAGATCTCTATAATGTCCCTCCCCCTCCCCCAGATTAGTCATATTCCCCCTGAGAACCTATTCCTCCCCTTAAATTTTCTTCCTCCTTTTGAACAAATAAAAAGAATGGGAAAATGCACAATTACCTCCTGACCTATACGCGAAATTCCAACTACACACTTTTTCTTTGCGGGAATCCTATTACCCCCCTAAACTTATTTTAAATGTAAGTATTTGCACCCTTAACGCTGACAACCAAACTCTTGGCAAGTGGTGAGCTGCACGCGCCCCACCATGTATTTTTAGTACTTTTTTTATTCTTTCTTCTTTTTCTTATCCTTTTTTCTTATTTCTTATTATTCTCACTTTTTTTGGTTATTTCATTCTCTTTCTTTTTGTTTTGGTCACCGACGACCTAAAATGGTGGTTGTCGGAATTTCACAAATACTATTTTTTCCGGCAATTTTTTTTTTTCGACGACAAATTTTTATTCCGATCTAAGTGTGTGTGTATATATATATATATATATATATATTTCTTGAAAGTGTAATTTATGTGTGGGAAGAAGAGCAAAAGAAACAAAAACGAATTTAAGTTGAGAAAAAAATTTCAGTTAAAATTTCAGTACATTATTTTTTTTCGGCGTGGGAAGGTATTCCGATGATGAATTTTTCCCCCAAATCTGAGTGTATTTTGCTTTACTTATGAATAGATCTTTTTGAGAGTTTAATTTGTGTGTGAAAAAAAAAAAAGAAAACGGTTAGACAAAGTCGTCGGTGAATGAATATCCACCGGAATTAGAAAGGAAATAAAAAAAAATTAAAAGAAAAAATAAAAAGAAAAAGGAAAAGGAAAAGGAAAAGGGAAAAAAAAGTAAAAAAAATGGTAAAAAAGAATAAAAAAATAATCTGAAAATTATTTTTTCTTGCTTCTCACTCTCCCAAAGGAGAGTGAAATACACACATTGTGCCACGTCAGCGTTAAGGGTGCAAATAATTACGTTTAAAATAAGTTTAGGGGGGGGGGGGTAATAAGATTCCCGCAAAGAAAAATTGTGTAGTTGGGATTTCGGGTATAGGTCAGGGGGTAGTTGTACATTTCTCCAAAAAGAATTTTACAAGTAAAAACAAAAAGAAGTCCAATAAAGGTAACTCATGCCACTTGTGTGCACATATCTAGCTAAAAACAAAACACAAATGTATAACATGCAAAGAAAAAAGACTAAGATGCTCATTAATTTTAAAGAGAATAAATAACAATCAGTAGTACCATCATTACAAAACATCCATAAAATAAACGTACTAAAGTACCCCAGTCATAGAGTAAGATATCAAAATAGGAAACTAGGAATATAACAGGAATCGATAGACTGGACACTGACAATGGGGCAATTTAGGGGATACTGAAAGTGGAGAGGAAACACTAAGGGACTTAGGCTTTGAGGAGAACATACGCTCGAGCTTAGCAGACCATTGCTCATTGATCAGCTGCTCTTTCAGGTTCTCAACCTTTTTTCTCAGCTCTGCATTCCCAGTTTTCAAGCGGGCAACTTCTGCGCCTTGAGCACTACTAGAACTAGGTTCCTTTCTAACTTGACTAGGCTTTCCCTTATGAATGGTATTCTGAGCGGTCAACCTCCTTATCTCCTCATTAGCAACTGTAAAAACCCGATTGGTTATTTTGAGTATTGTAGCCCTGTTTCCTTATTTATTGCTTATTCTAAATTCAATTATTGTTATGTGACTTTCCAGGGTAGTTGGTTTGGTATCGGAAATGTTTAGAATGAGTTGAGACGCTTAGTCTCAAGGTTGGAAGCTTCAGTTGAAAAAATTGACCAGATGTTGATATGTGTAACAACCCTGGAATAGATTTTTGTTAATTCCAATAGTTTCATATGTAATTTTGAACTTAGGAGTATATCAGGATTATTATTTGGAAGTCTGTAGTTGAATTTGCCTTAAACGGCGAAAGTTAGAAATTAGAAGTTTTATAAATTAAGAAGTTGTTGACTGAGATTTGAATTTTTGGCTATTGGGATCGGATTTCAGTCCTGAAAATTTTAATAGGCTGGTTTTGTCATTTATGACTTGTGTACGAAATTTGAGGTCAATCAGACTTGATTTGATAGGTTTCAGCATCGAATGTAGAAGTTGGAATTTCTTAGTTTTCATTAGACTTGAATTGGGGTGTGATTCATGGTTTTAGCGTTGTTTGACGTGATTTGAGGCCTCGAATAAGTTCGTATGATGTTTTAAGAATTGTTAGTATATTTGGTTGAGTTCCCGCGGGCCTCGGGTGGATTTCGTAGGGTTAACAAATTAAAAATTTGACTTGGAGAAATCTGGATTTTTGCCTACTGGCGTGATCACACATGCGAAGGTTTTGATTGCAGGTGTGAGGTTGTAGGTGCATGAAAGGCATTGCAGAAGCGGCCTGGAAGAGAAGCTGGCAGTGAGCGCATGTGCAATAGTTTTCCGGCACCTGCGATAACAGAGATGCGAGGAAATGGAGCGCGGGTGCTGAGTAGGGGAAGGAGTGTTCCGCAGAAGCAGAGTCTGGTCCACTAAAACTATGGAGCACAGGGGGAGGGGGGCAGTGAGTTCCGCAGGTGTAAAAATTTGGACTACAGGTGCTTTATCGCGGAAATGAAGAATGGGTCGCAAGTGCGAAACCCCTGACCAGTGTATATTTCGAAGGGTCCGAGATTCTTTCTCATTTTTGGACTTCAAACACTCGGTTGGGAGCGATTTTTTCAGAGGGGATTCACGAAAATTCTTGAGGTGTCACTTGTGATCATTTTTATTCGATAATATTGAATTATCATCAAATTTCTCGACTAGTTTACGTGATTTCAAGGTGAAATCTGGGAATTTTAGACTAGGGATTTTAAAATAAGAATTAAGGATTTGGAGGTTGAGTTGCTGTCAGAATTTGGTAAATTTAGTATAGTTAGACTCGTGGTTGAATAAGCATTGATATGTTGTAGCTTTTGTCAGATTTCGAGGTGTGGGCCCCACAGATAACGTTTTCGTTGACTTTATGACCATGATTAAGAATTTAGAATGGAATTGATTCGCGAGGCAAAGGCTTGCTAGAGGAGTGTTCAATATTCTTGAAGGAAGTATCTTATTTAAACTCGATCAAGGCACTAGTTGCAAGAATTGTTATGATAGCTACATGCTACTGGATGCACACAGGTGTGGGAATGAACCCATATGCGGGCATAAGAATAATTTATTCATGATTGGGTTATGCACGAGCTCTTTGAGTCGAGGATTTACAGCTAAGCTTAAAACTATGATGTTTCCCTTTTGTAGCATTTGTTGTGAATTTTTTGAGCCATATTTGAGGGATGAAGCTGTCGAATTTAGCTATGATAGCACACTTTGAACATACTTACACTTTAGCATGTCGTTTATACCAGTTCAGGAGCATGGAAATCTTATTTAATTCATCACATACATGTATATTTGCTTAACTACTCATGTATGATATGTTCTTACTGGAGGCATGTGACAATTCTAGGCAGATTATGTTATTGGCACGTGAGTTATTCGAGCATCACGTGAGTTATCTGGTGCGGATCCATATATTGATATTATTGACACGTGACTTGTCCGTACATCACGTGAGGTTATCCGTGCAGATCCACATATTGATACTATTAGCACGTGAGTTGTCTGTGCAGCATGTCCGGGCGGATATATATATATATATATATATATTAATACTATTGGCACGTGAGTTGTCCGTGCGGGTATATATGTTGATATCATGACACGTGAGTTGTCTGTTCAGTGTGTGGAAATTGCATTCCTATGATCATTTGTCTGATTCAATTGTTTTTCCTTCCTCTACATGTTATGATATTATCCGAGGAGGTTATTTGAGGAGTTGTGCACATGCACCTATGGTGTAAATATTGTTTTTTTGTTGATTAATAAAGGAATGACTAGTATCATCAATAATATAAGCTTATCTTACCTTTTGTTTATTTACGATGTTTATAAAGTTGGTCGTACTCATACTATACCCTGCACTTCATGTGCAAACCCAGGTACTTTAGGGTACGGCGGTTGCTATTTTTGGGAGCTTTATAAATTCGGAGATTCTCCAGGTAGCTGCTTTGGAGTCGGCACACCTTGACTCTCCTCTTTTGTCTTTTAGTTTTATTATACTGTTATATCTTCCTAGACAATGTTTCAAACCATGTTTTTAATAGATTCTCCTGTACTCAATGCCACCCGGATTTTGGGAATGTTGCATTTAGTCGCAATATTTTGTATCAGTCATTTGAGATTTTAAAAAAAAACTTATTTATAAAGAATTGCGTGATTTATTATGGTTGTCGACTTGCCTAGCATTGAGATATGCGCCATCAGGACATGTGAGATTTTGGATCGTGACAAATTGGTATCAGAGCCTAGGTTATGTAAGTCTCACAAGTCATGAGCAGGTCTAGTAGACTCTTGAAGATTGGTGCAGAGACCTCTGTACTTATCTTCGAGAGGTTGCCGAACCCTTAGGAAAAACTTCACATTCTTGTATTCTTGTCGTGCGGATTTCTTCATTCCGGAAACTAAATTTCTATTATTTTATTCTCTATGGTGAGGATATGTGATACTGGATTGGACAAACAATCATTAGTACCATTAGCTAGCGCCACGAGGGGCTGGGGACGTGGTAGAGGCTGAGGTTCAGCTCGTACCTCAGTTAGAGCAACACCTGTAGATCCACTACTTGCTCCAGCTCAGGAGAGGATTCCAGATGTGGTTGAGCTGGTGGGACCAACTCACGCACCAGTTGTGCCCATTGTGATTCCAGGCCTTCAGGAGACTTTGGCCCATATATTGACTGTTTTCACTAGCCTTGCTCAGGCGATTTTAGCTTAGAACCACTTCTCAGTTCGAGGGAGATATTCATTCTCCCGTTGCTCGTACTCCAGAGCAGGAGTGTAGGGATCTCAGATACTGGGGGGACTACCCGTCCAGTCGGTTGTAGTTTCTCAGGCTCAAGTGGGTCCCATTATGAATGATGAAGAGCAAAAGAGGCTAAAGAGGTTTGGGATTCTCATGCCTCCATCATTTAGTGGAGCTGAGTCACAGGATGCTCAGGATTTCTTGGATACATGCCAATTGATTCTTCCCACGAGTATTCTGGAGACTAGTGGGGTCTTATTTACTACTTTTGAGCTGACGGGGTCAACTTTCAAATAGTGAGAGACCTATGAGAGGAGTAGGCCAGTCGGTGCGTGACCACTTTCATGGCATGAGCTCTCCGTCGTATTCTTTGAGAAGTTAGTACCACGGACCCACAGGGAAGAGCTGTGCAGGTAGTTTGAGCAGCTATGTCAGAAGGGCATGGTCTTGACCTAGTATGAGATAAGGTTTTCAAAGTTGGCTCATCACGTGATTTGGTTGGTTCCTACAGAGAGGGAGAGGATTAGAAGGTTCATTAATGGCCTCAACTATCAATTACGTTTATTTATGACTCGATAGAATGCGTCAGGTACGAAGTTCAATGAGGTAGTTTATATTACTCGGCGGCTAGAGTTTGTCCAAAGTCAGGAGCGTGAGGAGAGGGAGGCCAAGATACCTTGTGGTTCGAGTAGTTTCAGCGATATTCCTTCTGGGGAAGTCCCATCACAACATGGGTCGTCCTTATAGGCCCGCTCGGATGGCTTGCCCAGTTCATCGTGGTGCATCAGTTAGCCACAGTCCCTACAGTGCTCGTTCAGGTCAGTTATCATTCAGTGTATTGCCAACACATAGTTCTTACCTTGCCTCGTCTGCTCAAGTTTCTACAGGTAGTTCCCTGGGTTATCAGGAGCAGTAGCTCCTCCAGAGGATGGATTGTTTTGGGTGCGGAGACTTGAGTAATCTCAAAAGGGATTGTCCCAGACTATTGGGTGGGGTTCCATATCAGAGTTCTCGGCCGATGATGCTAGCACCAGCATCTGCACAACCTGGGCAACTAGCTCGGGGTGGGGCTCATGTAGTTAGAGGTCGCCCTAGAGGGGGAGGTCAATTAGGCGACAGTTTGGCTCAATTTTATGTTGTTCCTGCTAGGCTAGAGGCCGTTGCTTCAGATGCAGTAATCACAAGTATTGTTTCAATGTGCCACAGAGATTCTTCCACATTATTTGACCATGGTTCTACTTATTCCTATGTGTTATCCTACTTTGCTCGTTATTTGGATATGTCCCGTGTGTCCTTAGTTTCACATGTTCATGTATCTACATCGGTGGACGATACTATTATTGTGGATCATGTATATCGATTGTGTGTGGTGACTATTAGGGGATTGGAGACTAGATTTTATCTCTTATTACTTAGTATGGTTGATTTCGACGTGATTTTGGGTATGGATTGGTTGTCTCTGTTTCATGCTATTCTGAATTATCACACTAAGACCATGACATTAGCGATGTCGGGGTTGCCAATGATCGAGTGGAGAGGTTCTCTAGATTATATTTCCAGTAGAGTGATTTCATATTTGAAGGCCCAACGGATGGTTGGGAAGGGTGTTTATCATATTTGGCCTTTGTGAGAGATGTTACTACTGATACTGCTACTATTGATTATGTTCCGGTAGAGTGAGACTTTTCGGATGTCTTTCCTGCAGATTTACCGGGTATGCCACCTGACAGGGATATTGACTTGGTTTCGGGAACTCATCCCATTTCAATTCCTCCATATCGTATGGAACCAACATAGTTGAAGGAATTGAAAGAACAACTTCAGGAACTTCTTGATAAGGAGTTTATTAGGCCTAGTGTATCACCTTGGGGTGCACCGATTTTTTTTGTGAAAAAGAAGGATGGTACTATGCGGATGTGCACCAACTACAAACATTTGAACAAAGTTTCAATAAAAAACAAGTACTTTTTCCACGTACTTATGATTTATTTGACCAACTTCAGGGAGTGAGGTTGTTTCTAAGATAGATTTGAGGTATGTGCATTACCTGTTGAAGAGTCGGGACAGGGATATTCTGAAGACAGCATTCAGGACTTGTCACACCTTCTTTTTCCCGAGAATATGAAGTTTTTCCCATTAAAGTGACATTATTCTAAATGGGATTATTTATTTAATTAGAGTCGCCACTTGGAATAATTATTATAGTATACCAAGTCACCAGTTTATTTCAAAATCCCAAATCAAAGAAATTAACTCTATTTATGGTCCGCGAACATAAAATACCCGGTAAGGAATTCTGTTAACCCGGGAGAAGGTGTGAGGCACTACCGAGTTCATTGATTTTAGCACGGGCGCTTAAAAATTAATACTTGGCTTAATTACCTGAATTATTACATGATTAAAACTATTTATGCGTTACCGCTTCTAAACCTCTTTTAATCATTTTAAACAATTATGAGATTTATCTAAACAAGTTGCGATGTCGCACACTTGTTACTTTTATACACATTGCGAATCATGCCACGTGAAACGTATCCATGATTTACAACATATTTATTTTTAATTATTTAAAGTTGTGTTCAAGTCACGTGAAACAGACTTGAGTTGGGATTTACGTATCATGACCATACCACAGGAACCGTACCCATAGTAACGATGAATTATTATTAATCTCGCCTAAATCAAGCTGCGATATTCATAAGTGATCGTTTTCAAATCATGTGATTGTCTTAAAGTTTTGGAAGTTGTATCGGTTAGGACTAAAATAATCATTGAGGTATAAATGAAGGCATGTAGTAATTAATTTAAAATCAAACCAGTTCAGGAATTGTTTAAATTGTACAATGTGAGTCTACGAGATGTGTTTTAGGAGGACTAATCGATGTTTTATTTATTTTTAGCCCATTTTTACAGTGACATGCCAATTTCTTCAATGGGATATTACTATGTGATTTCGGTCAATTGGGTTTGACTAGAAATTTTCCTTAGGGTGTTAAAGTAGGCAAAGTTGGGCTGCCAGCTGAGACCATAATGTTTTGGATTGGGGAGTGGCATTTCATCAAATGAACAAGTAAGGCCTAATTGTATATATTGTTGGCCCAATATATATTTTATTGGGCCAACAACACAGCCCTATAACATGAATCTAAGCCCTTAAGAAAGAAGAACAAACTTCAGAAAAAGGTCTAGCTAGCTAAACAAAATAACTTGCATAATCAACAATAAAACATTTAAACTTGAATCTTATACATGCTTTCCACAATCATCACCAAAAATAAAATTATTCGTGCATTACATGACTTTAACCTACAAGATCCAAATAACTATCAATGACAATAATCGAAACTTTACAACATAGCCATTTTCCACAATCTCCATTGAACTCCAAAATCATAAACACATGTCATACACATTTTTAGCATTTAACTCTATTCAAGCTTCCAACTGTCCCTTTGTGGACTCTAATTATCTCATATTATGTAGCTTTGAGTGATAAGAAAACAATTTCGATTTTGAAGTTAATGGGTTCACTAAGTACCCATAGTTTATTAATGATTTTAAATCAACAAGATGAATCATTTTGAGGAGTTTGCATGCTTAACACTGATTCCACATTCATAAAAAAAACTTCAGCTCTAACCTTAAACAAAATCTACATAAATATTTATAGAAACTTCAGCTCAAACAATTCTTAAAAAAAATCAAGTCAAACGTGGTTGAAAACACTTAGATCCAATACATGATTCATCATAGAAGGAGCTCACATAGCAAAATCGAACAAGGAAAGCCAAAACTCGACAGGGTTTTAATTGCTTTAAACAATCGGTACAAGTTCAAGGGCTGTGTACCTAAATGCTTGAGAAACAATAGTCCAAAGAGAAATCAAATAATGGCAAAAATGATGGATGAATATCAGCACAATCAAGACAACAAACAGTATTTCTAAAGCTCGAAAAATCCTTTGAAATACTAGAAAATATCATCCTAGTATGATGAAAGGTCAAAACATATTTTTCTCCCTTTTTTCTTTGGTTTTCTTTGTACTTAAATCGAGTTTTCCGAGTGTTTTTATTCAAGATAAATGAGTCTGAATCATGAAATGAGTCTGAATTTTCTGCAGAGAATTAGTATGTGTGTGAGTGAAAATACAGGGGTCTATATATAGAATTAGGGTGTGCTCCTATGAGAGAAAATCAGAGGGAATATAGGGGAGTCTGTCAGCTGAAAACTAGGAGAGAAAGCATCTTTCTCAACCAATTTGTACATATGTCCCTTCTTCAGATATTACCCTATTATTTACCGCCCCTTTTATTTACCATATTTTGACCCAAACTTTGACCTAAATTCCCATGTTTAATTGTATTTTAACCTTTTCTAAAAGCTTCCTAAGTAACTATTCAAGATTCCCAAAATTTCATATTCCCTTAGACCCTCAAGTTTCTAATAATTACAACAAACTATAACAAGAGAAACAGAAGAATCAAGAGATCAAAACAGAGCAAAATATGCACATTAACCTAATAAATAACCAGCTTTAATATCTAAACTAATCCAAAATTAACTAACCTAAACTTATGCATTTAAACTAACTAACCTGTAATTAAACTGCTAAACAA
The DNA here is from genome assembly GCA_026770625.1 of Nicotiana glauca. Classification (NCBI taxonomy): domain Eukaryota; kingdom Viridiplantae; phylum Streptophyta; class Magnoliopsida; order Solanales; family Solanaceae; genus Nicotiana; species Nicotiana glauca. The sequence goes on along the minus strand of MU736971.1, from coordinate 9,354 downwards.
AACTTGAAATTGATTTATCTTAACTCCTAATGGGTCTGAAACATATAAATAACTAACAGAGGGACCTATTTTTGAGGGACTAAAAAACAGGAATTACTTAGTTGACGAAAAGAAGAAATGGCGTTACATGTTGGCCTCCAAAACAACAGAAAGAATTTCAATAGAGCTTGGCTAATCAGAGACAATTTTGACTAAATCCAATATCTTCGAAACTAGCCGAAATCCAAATCAATCGATTATTCTCGTTGAAACAATCGAACAATGTAAAATTTCAGATGGAATTGAATTTTTAAACCTTCAATATTGAAAAGGGGAGAACTAGGGTTTTATAGGGATTCTAAGATATGAAATTCGTGAAGTTTTGATGGTTTTCTGGGGAAATTGATAGGAGATTTTGAACGAGGAGGGTGTGGCAATTTTGTGATTAAAATTTGAAGGCATTTGGTGGTGGCTTATGGTGTTTGTAGGTGGCTAGGGTAAGAAAGTTAGAGAGGTGAGAGAACGAGGGGTTTCTTTAGGGTTTGGGTGGGGGGGGGTGAGGTCGTAGGACAAATATATGGTAAGGGAAATGGAGTACGGGGCCGTATGATCATAGGAAATCAGTGGCTAGGATCTGGGAGTGCAAAACAAGGTTGTTTGGTGTCACGATCCGGATTTTTCACCCTCGAAAGTCGTGATGGCACCTACTAATAGGAGCTAGGCAAGCCAATTATCAATTACCTATTTTAACGAACATCGACAATATAAGAAACAATGAAGCATTTAATAATAAAGCGGAAGTCTCAGATATAATTAACTGAAAGAAATGCGAAAGTTTATCAAAATCCTCTACCAAAGACTGGTGTCACAATACTCACGAACGTCTAGAGAATACTAAATACAAGGTTTGAATGAAGCATAAAACTGTTTGTTTCGGTACAAAAACAACAAACAAAAATAGAGATAGAGAGACTCTGGGCCTGCGGACGTCAGCAAGGCTACCTCGGGGTCTCTGGACTGAAGTCAACTCCCTAATCCTCTACTGCTGTCCAAAAGTTGCTACTCCGGCACTGTGATCTGTGCAAAATAATGCACAGAGTGTAGCATCAGCACAACCGATCCCATGTGCTGGTAAGTGCCTAGCCTGACCCCGACGAAGTAGTGATGAGGCTAGACTAGACTACCAGATAAACTTGTACAGTTATGAAATATGTTACGGAAAATAAATAGGAAATAAGTAGTTTATAAAAGGAGGGGGAAAACATGCTGTGGGGAGGCAACAGTTAAACAAGAAGTCTAAACTTAAGGGTAGAACAACCAACAGAAACTTAAATCCGGAATAAACACACTTAAGCTATAATTTGTTGCGGCGCGCAACCCGACCCGATCACATAACAATATTGTTGCGGCGTGCAACCCGATCCTCAATTATCACTGTTGCGGCGTGCAACCCGATCCATAAATATACAGTGTTTTTGGGGCGTGCAACCCGATCCATAAATATATAGTGTTGTTGCGGCGTGCAACCCGATCTACGATTATCACTGTTGCGGCGTGCAACCCGATCCACGATTATCACTGTTGCGGCGTGCAACCCGATCCATATATAAATAACAAATCTCACCTAGTCAACAATCACAAGTAAGGGGTATGGGGGGTAACAACTAATGACAGCAATCCCGGCAAGGGAATATAACAACACAACTAAATCCCAGCAAGGGAGAAAAATCAACATAACCAATAACATGTCCCGGCAAGGGAGTAACTATCAACTCTTTCTCTTTCTTACACTTCTCACTTATAATTCACTTTAACATTCGAGCCATCCCTCCGAGAGTCATTTCATATCATATACCTTCTCCATCCGTAACACAACTCGAGCCATTGCTCCACGGAGTTTATTAATCATAATCTCTGTCTCATGCTCTTTACAGTATATAGAAATCATCAAATAAGCATGGAAGAATCACAACAATTCAGGATAACCTCAATATAAGGACATACGGTCATGCCAGACACCAGTGTATAGATACTCGTCACCATGCCTATACACCATACTCGACAAATAACAATTAGCAAATAAGACTCTACTCTTATTCCCTCAAGCCAATGTTAGACCAAACACTTACCTCGAATGCTCCAAACTCAATTCAAGCCTCTAGTATAGCTTTTCCCCTCGAATTCACCACCAAACCGCTCGAATCTAGTCACAAATTACTTGAATGTATCAACAAATACTAATTGAATCAATTTGAATGCATGGAAATGAATTTTCCAAAGTTTTACTCAAAAATTCCCAAAACGTCCCCGGGCCCACGTGGTCAAAACCCGAGGTTCGAACCAAAACCCGATTATCCATTCCCCCACGAGTTCATATATATGATTTGTTTTGAAATCGGACATCAAATTGAGGTTCAATTCCCCAATATGAAGAAAACCTAGGTTCTACCCAAAATCCCCATTTTCACCTATGAAAATCCTTGATTTTAAGATAAAAACTTGATAAATGATGTAAATGATTGAAGGGATTAAGTAAAAATTGACTTACAAATGATTTGGGGAAGAACGTTTTCTTGGAAAATCACCTATGGAGTGTTTGAGGTGAAAGAATGAAGAAATGAGGGTTAAAATTCGTCTATGTATGAAAAATTGCAGGCCTCAGATGTGGGAAATGCGAACATGGGTTTGCAATTGCGAACCCAGCAGGTCTGGGAAATGCGAGACTTTTGTTCGCATTTGCGAACACAGGCTAGTTGGGGAAGCTTCGCATTTGCGAACTTCTTGGTCGCATTTGCGACCTCTGGCCAACAGGAGCACCTTCGCATTTGCGAAGAAGTTCCTCGTATTTGCGAGGAGGGTCAGACCTGGGCTAACTTCGCATTTGCGAGAAGCCTTCGCATTTGCGAATATCGCATTTGTGAAGCATGCGAAGCCTGCAGGTCTGAAGCACCTGATTGAAAATCTGCAGCTCCAAAGTTAAAAAATGCAACTCGACACCTATCCAAAATTCACCGGAGCCCTCAGGGCTCCAAACCAAATACGCACACAACCTCAACAACATCCTACGAACTTACTCGTGCGATCAAATCGCCAAAATAACATCATATACATAGAATCAAGCCTCAAATCACATGATTTCTTCCAACTTTTCATAAACACAAATTTTCTATTTTTAAGTCCGAAACATGTCAAATGACGTCCGTTTTGAACCAAACTTTACAGAAAGCGCTTAAATCACATATAAGACTTGTACCGGGCGTCGGAACCAAAATACGAGCCCGATACCATAGTCTTCTGATAAAATTTCCTTTCCATTTTCCTTAATTAATTTTAGAAAATAATTTCACACAAAAATACATTTCTCGGCCTTGGGACCTTGGAATTCGATTCCGGGCATACGCCCAAGTCCCATATTTTTCTACGGACCCTCCGAGACCGTCAAATCACAGGTCCGGGTCCGTTTACCCAAAATATTGACCAAAGTCAACTTTAATCATATTAATATCATAATTCATCAATTTTTACACAGAATCATATTTAAACTTTTCGGCTACGCGGCCGGACTACGCACGCAAATCAAGGCGGCTATAAGTGAGGTTTTCAAGGCCTCAAAAAGCATGGAATGAAAGAGAAAATATATGATGACCCTTTGGGTCGTCACATTCTCCACCTCTAAAACAACCGTTCGTCCTCGAACGGACAAAAGAAAGAAGTACCTGAGTCGGGAAATAAATGAGGATAACGGCTTCGCATATCAGACTCGGACTCCCAGGTCGATGCCTCAGGAGGCTGACCTCTCCACTGGACATGCAATGAAGGAAAACTCTTGGATCTCAACTGATGAACCTGGCGGTCTAGAATACCTACCGGCTCCTCCTCATAAGACAGATCCTTGTCCAACTAGACAGTGCTGAAATCTAACACGTGGGCTGGATCGCCGTGATACCTCCGAAGCATGGACATATGAAACACTGGACGCACGGCTGACAAACTAGGAGGCAAGGCAAGTCTATAAGCCACCTCTCCCACACGATCGAGAATCTCAAATGGACCGATGAACCTAGGGCTAAGCTTTCCCTTCTTCCCAAATCTCATCACGCCCTTCATAGGCAGCACTCTGAGTAATACCCGCTCACCAACCATGAAAGCTACATCCCGAATCGTACAATCTACATAACTCTTTTGCCGTGACTAGGCTGAACGAAGCCTGTCCTGAATGATCTTTACCTTATCCAAGGCCTCCTGAACTAAATCTGTACCCAATAATCGAGCCTCTCCCGACTCAAACCATCCTATTGGGGACCGACATTGCCTACCATACAACGTCTCATATGGGGCCATCTGAATGCTGGACTGGTAGCTGTTATTGTAGGCGAACTCTGCTAAAGGCAAAAACTGATCCCATGAGCCTCCAAAATCAATAACACTGGATCAGAGCATATCCTCTAATATCTGAATAGTTCGCTTGGACTGACTGTCAGTCTGAGGATGGAACGCCCGTGCTCAACTCAACTTGTGTGTCCAACTCTCGCTGAAATGCACCCCAGAAATGTGAGGTAAACTGCGTACCCCGGTCCAAAATGTAGATATCGGCACACCATGAAGGCAAACAATCTCCCGGATATAAATCTCAGCTAACCTCTCAGATGAATAGGAGACTGCCACAGGAATGAAGTGTGCTGACTTGGTCAGCCTATCAACAATAACCCATATCGCATCGAACTTCTTCCGAGTCAACGAAAGTCCGATAACGAAATCTATGGTAATCCTCTCCCACTTCCACTCGGGAAGTTCAATCCTCTAAAACAAACTACCAAGCCTCTGATGCTCATACTTAACCTGCTGACAGTTCAAACATCGAGCCACATATGCAACTATGTCATTGTTCATCCTACGCCACCAATAATGCTGCCGCAAGTCCTGACACATCTTCGCGGCGCCCGGGTGAATAAAATACCGAGAATTATGGGCCTCCGCTAAGATCAACTCTCGAATCCCATCAACATTGGGCACACACACTCTCCCCTACAATCTCAAAACACCATCACTATCTAAGGTCACCTTCGTGGCACCTCCACACTGCACCGTGTCTCTCATGACACACAAATGGGGATCATCAAACTACCGATCACGGATACGCTACAATAATGAAGAGCGAGCGACCGTGCAAGCTAACACTCGGCTAGGCTCATAAATATCCAACCTCACAAATCGATTGGCCAAGGCCTGTTTTTCCAAAGCAAGCGGTCTCTGACTGACCAAAATATAAGCAAGACTACCCATGCTGGCAGACTTCCTACTCAATGCATCGGCCACCACATTGGCTCTCCCCGGGTGATACAAAATGGTAACATCATAATATTTTAATAACTCCAACCACCTCCTCTGCCTCAAATTCAACTCCTTCTGCTTGAACAAGT
>MU736958.1:111752-165486 GCA_026770625.1 Nicotiana glauca | reverse complement strand
AGATACATCTCGCAGTACCAACATACTCGTCACATGAATACCAAACCGCCATTCCGGCTAATAGCGACAATACCGAACATATAAGTTCAAAACACTTGCTCACACGATCAACACCTCAGTGCTCCAGCCATAGGCAAGATACGGCCTCAAGTCCTCCAGACTGGCCCAACATTGAACTCACGGGATCACATCTCGCCCCTCGATCGAGGAATCACAAGCCATCAGGGCACATACAATACTGAGCGCTCATATGCGCATACAGACGTGTGGAAGGAATTTCAAAAGTTATATCTCAAGCCGAATCAAATACGCACGATAAGAATTCCAAGAAAGTGAAGTTTTTCTAAAGGTTATGCAGCCTCTCGAGGATAAATACAAACGTCTCTGTACCGATCCGCGAGACTCTACTAAGCGGCTCATAACTCATGAGGCCTAGTAACCTAGGCTCTGATACCAACTTGTCACGACACCAATCCCGGTCGTGATGGCGCCCAACACAACTACTAGGAAAGCCCAACCATTTACACTCTCAACCTGAGCATGAAGTTCAAAACCAGTCATTTGAATATCATCATCAACAAAAAAAAATAATTTTAATTTATAGATAGATATAATCCGAATATCATGATAATGCTGAATATACTCCCAAAGACCTGGGGGTCATGAGTCTAGAGTCTCTAACAATACAGTGAAATAAGGCTCCAATAATAAATAGTTTCAAAAGCTGCGAAAAGATAATAAAAATGGGTAGGGGAGCAGTCGGGTCCTGCGGACGTCAGGCAGCTACCTCGACAAATCCGAATAAACTCTGAAATCAGCAAAAGCTCAGCTAAACTTCCGGGGTACCTGAATCTGCAGACATGGTGCAGGGAGTAAAGTGAGTACTTCCAACTCAGTGGTAATAGACATGTATAATGACTGACAGTACGAAATCCCGAAATATAACAATGTAAAGCTATAATCAATACTCCTACACATTTAAAAGTGTAATGACAACAATTAATGACAGATAACACAGGCAGGTATAGAAGCATGAATGCAATGCAATGCACATGACCACTGCGACGTACAGCCCAATCCATTTGGGTACCCGCGCTCACTGTGGGGGTTCAGAATCCGGAGGGGCTCCTACAGCCCAAGTGCACTATCATCATAGCATTTGCTGCGGCCTACAGCCCGATCCACAATCAGTCCAATTATATGCATGCAAGCCACACGGACACAGTCAAACTTACCATTTTCAGCTCCAATTATCAAAAATTATAAATTAAGTGGTTAAAATCTTAGAATTTACTAGCCATTTCGAGACAGTGTCTAACTTAGGACTGATATCATGAAAACATACTAAACATCATGGAAACAGTGATAATAATCCCTACGGGATCTAATTAATCAGCATACAACCCAAATATAACCACATCCAAGTAGGAGGTTTGTCAACTAATTTCTAGCCAATAACACAGTACGAACATCATTCGGTAGGACTAAGCCATAGTCCCCAATCACAATCGACCCCGCACTCACCGTAGAGCACATGTCTCGCCTTAATATAGCATCACAGTGTGATATACCGGGGTTTCAAACCCTCAGGTCATCATCTACATCTATTACTCACCTAGAACCGGTGAAATCTCTAGCTCGCGATGCCTTTGCCCCTCAATTAGGCATCCACGCACGTCGAATCTAACAAAAATCAGAGCGAATGCATTACAATATGCTAAGTGAACAATACCCAATCGAAAATAATCGAAAAATATCAAGAATCTCGAAACTAGCAAAACCCGAGCCCCGGTCTCGCTTCTCCAAAATTACAAAACTCACATTATCAGACTCCTCGTCTCTCCACGAGTCTACCCATATCAAATTCATCAAAATCGGAGTCCATTTGACCCGTCAAATTCTAAGTTTACACTTTCTTAGGTTTCAAGCTCTAACCTCCATTTTTACCCCTTAAATCCTTGGATTTTCAGTGTTTAAATCCTTGTTTTTACACCATAACAACATTATTCGAGTCTATAAATTCATACCTGATGGAATCCCCTTCGAATCCTCTCCAAATCGTCCAAAATGGCCTCTTCCCAAAGTCTAAAATGTTTTTCTTAACTTCTGAAATTCGCGAACACTGTTTCATTAAAACCTTTCAGCAATTTTTGCTTCTGCGGTCCCGTAACCGCTTATGCGGGACCGCTTCTGTGTCCATATGACCGCTTATGCGATTTTCATTAAATACTTGGCCTTCCGCTTTTGCGCCCAACCATCCGCTTCTGTGGATCTCACCATTCCGCTTTTGCGGCGTCATTTTCGCCTATGCGGACCCGCCGAAGCGATACCCTGTCCGTTTTTATGAAATTACCCCGGTCCCTCACGGACCGCTTATGCGATCTCTTAGCCACATCTGCGGAACCGCTTCTGCGGCTCCTTTTACGCAGATGCGGAAATACTAGAAGCCTGGTGCACCAGACCTGCAACAAACATCAAGATTCTCCGTTTAACCACCCGAAATCACTCCGAGGCCCCCGGGACCTCAACCAATAGTACCAACACAACCCATAACATCATTCAAACGTGCTCCAATCATCAAAACACATCAAACAACGCTAAAACCATCAATTCACATCGGATTCAAGCCTAAGTTTCTTTAAAACTTCCAAAATGCGCATTCAGTCAAAAACCCGACCAAACAACGTCCGAATGACCTGAAAATTTGCAAACATATCCAAAATCACCTAACAAAGCTACTGCAACTCTCCGAATTCCATTTCGACCCTCGGATCAAAATCTCACCTATCAACCAAATTCGCCAAAATTCAAACTTCGCCAATTCAAGCCTAAATCTACATCGGACCTCCAAATTCAATTCCGATTGCACTTCTAAGTCTTAAATCATCCTCCGAAGCTAACCGAACCACTGGAATTCACATCCATGCCCTATAACCATATAGTTAACTTCCGGTTGACTTTTCTAAAACAAGCTTTCTTCTAAGAGACTAAGTGCCTTATTCCCAATTAAAACCAATTCAATTCTATCTGATCAACTCAAATACTGATATTGAAACATAGAGCAACATAATATGGGGGAAACGGGGTGGTAACTCACGTGACAACGGGCCGGGTCGTCACACGCATGCAAGCATAGAATACATGTATTACCTCACACACACTTGGCATGTAACTCAATCCGAGCTAGTTTGTCAACACATTCACGTGAGTGTTCCAGTAAGACAAGGTGTGCAAATCTAAGGCGTAGATTAAAAGTCTACACGTGAGCCTAAACGTCGCACCCTCAAGTTCGTTTTACGTATTTGTAGGTATGTATACCACGGGATGCATTCTTGCCCTCACCCATCTTAGCCCAAAAGAGTCCTATGGGTCCTAAAATCTATTAAAGAAAAATCTACCTAACCCGGTTCAAGAAAAACCTTTGGAAAAGAACCGTGGTCAAAAGAAAAACCAAGGGGGAATTACTACACTACCTAAAAAGAAAATAAAAAAAATCTTTTTGGATTTTTGATTAGACTACTTCCCTCAAGAATACTGTCTAAGTGGTCTGTCATCAGGAAGAGTCTCCTACCTTTTCTAGTTTTTTTTATCCGAACTTAGCCCTCAAGAAACCCGTCGACAAGGTTCCGTCGTTGGGCTAAGTCGGTGACGTCTAAGCTACATACACAACAACACATATGTACACTAACCATACATACACTAACTCACGTCTCCTACCCCACACACAAAGTGTATGGCATGTCCTCATGTCATAAAACAATTAAAGTGCAGAAGGGTAAGAGAACTTCGCTGGTCATCAGTCGAAGTTAGAGATGGTGTTGGGATCCACGTTACAGGCCCTCCCTATAGCACGGAACCAAGCCATAATCCGGCTCTCAAACCTGGCCTGCCGTCTAGACATGGCATCCAATCGAACATGGAGGCTATCTACCAAGGTGCGGAGTTCTGTCACCTCTTCCTCCACAAAAGGCAAACCAAGAGAGCCCCCAATGATTTTAGCAACATCAACGTCCTTCCTGGTTATGAAGCACCAAACGAAGAGAGCCCCCAAGCTGTTCACATCTGTTATGATTCCCGTGGGCAATAACCTGTTGCAAATCATGTTGAACTAGCACTTAGCTTCCCATGTGAACGACTTGGAATTCAGGGTCATGTTTTCCTGTATCCACACTGGCCATCCCCCTGAGCATATGGACTCAATCAGAGTGTCCCAATCGACCCTTGGAGAATTATGGTAATAATCATTGTTACCAGTGAACGGAGGCAGCTGCAGGACTTGGAAAATTTTTGGTACTGAGGCATCTACCACTCTGCCCCGCAGAACTACAGAACGGCACATATGTTCTGGGCAGTTCGCGTAGAACTCCCGGACTATGATTGGGTTTTCCGTGTCAGATTCATCGAACAAGAACTCCATCCCCCTCCGACGAATTTCCTCGTACATGTCCGATTTTTTGACACGGAGGGCAGCCCTATCAATACCAATCTCCGGGACAAAGCTTTTTGTGGCTTTCGCATGAAACTTGTCCTGGGCCTCCTCGGACGTGAACCGGGTGGCATCATGAGTCGGCACGTCAAAAGTGCTTTATGAGTTCCTGTGCTTCTTTCGATCCATAGTACCTGCAATCAATTCATCATAACTATCAAGGGCAGCCAAACATGTGTCAGTCGGATGGATACTCAGACTTCGCCACCTGCTAGCACCAAACAGCTATCCAAAGTGGACAACATCCACTATTGTCCCCACACCACTTATCAATGATGCAATTCCGCCATATAAAACCCCCCGGTCCACCAATAAATACATTTAAATCCTACCACCACCAACCCCATACAAAAATTGTCAACTAGGAATACACCTCCACATCTACACAAATCAACCCCAAACAAAAACTACAACAACAAACTTGGAGTCTAAAACCACATTGCAACCAAAATCAAGAATTATATACAATAATAACTACATAATGCAAAATACATACAACACAAGGAAAAGTAAAAAAACTTACTTGACGATTACCGCGGAATCTTGGGAAAAGTTTTAGGGGATTGTGTATGGGTAGGGGTGGGGTATTTTTTGAGGGGGGGGGTTGTGGATGGGTAGGGTTTGGATGGAGAAGAATGTAAGAAGAAGGAAGAAAAACAAACAGGGGTTTTGGGTTATGGGAAGAAGAAGAAAGAAGTGATAGTGGGAGAAGAAGAAGAAGAAGAAGAAGAATGGAGAAATTGAGAATTTAGGAAGAAGAAGAAGAAGAAGAAGATTTGAGAAATTGAGAGAGAAGATAAGAGAAGATAAAGAGAATAGAAGTAAAAGGGGAAGTTGGTAATGGGTAGGGTGGGATTAGGGTAGGGTAATTAGGGGGGGGGGGGAATAGAAAATAAAAAAAAAAATTCTGCAAATCGTACTTGTGTCTGGCTCAACCTACCGCGGTCACACCACGATTACGCCGCAACCGCGGTCACACAGCGATTACGCCGCGATCGCGGTGGACCAACTTCAGAGAGGGTCTCTGACCGCGGTCCCACCGCGTTTACGCTGTGACCGCTGTGAACCAACTTCAGAGAGGGTCTCTGACCGAGGTTACGCCGCGCCCGCAGTGGACCTATTCCTGCCGTGGTCAGACCGTAACCGTTGATGCAAATTTCGAGGTTTTTTTCATCGTTTTGTCCCTTAGACACTATTTTTACCTCTTCTAATGCCTACCTTACCCATGTTATGCCCATGCTCATGATGCAAAATCCTCGTACTAACCTGCATATATACAACATGTTAGAAATTCTACTATCGTGGGTTGCCTCCCATGAATCGCCTGATTTAACGTTGCGGCACGACACAGCACGAGCGCAAGATTTGCTAAACCTCTCTCTTTTTTTATATGAAATTACAGACTACACTTACAACATATTCGTGGGTTGCCTCCCACACAGCGCCTAATTTAATGTCGCGGCACGATGCACGTGAGCGCATTTAGGGTTCGCTCGACCCCTGAGGTTTACTCAGGTGGATCTCAGACCCTTCCTTTGGTTCGTTCATGCCCACATATAGTTTTAATCTCTGTCTATTGACTTTAAATGTACGAGTGTCTTTCTCAGCGATGATCTCTACAGCACCTGAAGGGAATACTTCAACCACTCGAAACGGTCCAAACCATCTTGACTTAAGCTTACTAGGGAACAGCTGTAATCTTGAGTTATAGAGCAATACCATGTCCCCGGGTTTGAAATGTCGCTCAACAATGTTCTAGTCATGTAACCTCCTTGTACAATCTTGTGCTCTCAAAAGCAAGATGTCTGAACTCGTCAAGCTCATGCAACTCAATGACTTTAATTGTGCCTGCAGCTTCAATATCTAAGTTCAACTGCTTCAATGCCCACCACGCTTTATGTTCAAGTTCCACTGGTAGGTGACAGGCCTTTCGAAACACCAACTTATACGGTGACATACCAATTTGTGTTTTAAATGCGGTCCTGTAGGCCCAGAGTGCATCATCTAGCTTTCTCGCCCAATTAGTTCTTATGGCATTCACAGTCTTGGTTAACACACTCTTTATCTCTATGTTGGACACTTCAACCTGCCCACTAGTTTGTGAGAATCCGGCCTCAACCACTTTCGCAGCTGTCCTGACCCCTCCAAAATATCCTCCATATGCCGATGCGTGACAAGCCTGCAAAACAGAAGATTGTTCTATCTCGGGAACACACCTCCAGATCATATTGTCAACACATATTCTAAACAAGTAAGGTTCATCCCAATAATACATGCGGCTATCACGATAATAATTTTTTCTTTGGGAAGATGAAAGGTCATGAGGAACTATACCACTGCCAGGTAATTAGCAAAGTCTGCATACCATGGCGCTTCCTCAAGATTAGTAGCGAGCAGTTGCTCGTTTGGAAAGATTTCCAGGATCTCTTCGACCTCGATTGATTTTTCAGATCCTTCAAGTTGTGATAGATGATCAGCGACTTTATTTTCTGTGCCCTTACGATCACGAATATTTAGGTCGAATTCTTGCAACAGCAGCACCCAACGAATCAGGCGCGGCTTAGACTCCTTCTTTTCAATTAAGTACCAAAGAGTTGCGTGGTCAATATATACAATTACCTTGGAACCAATCAGATATGATCGGAACTTGTCAAAAGCAAAGACCACAGCCAACATTTCCTTCTTAGTCAAAATGTAATTCAGCTGGGCTCCACTCAGCATTCTACTAGCATAGTATATTGGATACATCAGCTTGTCTTTCCGTTGTCCCATCGCTGCCCCCACTGCGTAGTCACTAGCGTCACACATGAGTTCAAACGGTTGCTCCCAGTCAGGGGAAACTATAATAGGTGTTGTGACTAGCCTCTTTTTCAGCTCCTCAAATGCTTCCCTGCAATCATCAGAAAACAAGAAAGGGTGATCTTTTTCTAACAACTTACAGAGAGGGTTGGCGATCTTTGAGAAGTCTTTTATGAACCACCGATAGAAACCGGCATGCTCGAGCAGGCTTTTGATTGCTTTGACTGATGTTGGAGGGGGTAGCTTTGCTATCACATCTACCTTAGCACGATCCACCTGAATTACTTTGCTTGACACCCGGTGTCCCAAGACTATGCCCTCTTGTACCATAAAATGGCACTTCTCCCAATTCAGAACCAGGTTAGTCTTGATACATTGCTTGAGAACACGAGTCAGATTTATCAAGCACTCATCAAATGAGTTCCCCACCACTGAGAAGTCATCCATGAACACCTCCTTTATATCCTCTACCATGTCAGTGAATATGGCCATCATGCACCGTTAGAATGTGGCGGGTGCATTGCATAGGCCAAAGGGCATCCTCCGAAAGGAATAAATTCCATATGGGCAAGTAAAAAAGGTTTTCTCTCTATCCTCTGGTGCAATGGAGATCTGATTGTACCCGGAGTATCCATCCAGAAAACAGAAATGTGACGACCCTGCCAATCTATCTAACATCTGATCAATGAAGGGAAGTGGGAAGTGGTCTTTTGTGGTGGCTAGATTTAACTTTCGATAGTCCATGCAAATTCTCTAGCCCGTGACGGTTCTTGTAGAGATCAATTCATTCTTAACTACCGTCATGCCACCTTTTTAGGAACACATTGAACTTGGCTAACCCAGCTGCTGTCAGAGATTGGGAAAATAATTCCCGCATCTAACCACTTGATTACTTCTTTCTTCACCACTTCCTTCATATTGGGGTTCAACCTTCTTTAGTGTTCCCTGGAAGGTTTGTGTCCCTCTTCCAGTAGAATTTTGTGCATACACTAGGCGGGGTTGATCCCCTTTATGTCTGCCATGGTCCACCCAATGGCAGTCTTGCACTCCTTAAGTACTTGCAATAGTTGTTGAGCCTGCACATCTACCAAACTAGATGAGATAATAACAGGTAATGTGGAGTTAGGTCCAAGAAATTCATACCTGAGATATGCGGGCAATGGCTTTAATTCTAGCTTTGGTGGTTTTTCGATGGATGGCTTGGCTCGAGGAGTTTCTCGATTTTCCAAGTACAAGGGCTCAAACTCTAGGGTTCTATCCTAGAACCCTCTACCCTCTAACGCCAATACACATTCCACCAGATCCTCTCCATTTACCATCCAAATTCATTAGATATGCAGCAAGGGGGTCCTCAATAGTCAGCCTTTCATCATCAGTCTCTACAATTACATCCACGGTATCAATAAGAGAGCAATTGGAAAATTCACTTGGTCACCTCATAGATTTCTGCACATCGAATGTTATTTCTTCATCTTTCAGTCTCATCTTTAGCTCCCCAGTCTCACAATCAATTAGAGCTATCCCCGTGGCCAGGAACGGTCTTCCCAAAATTATGGGAATCTCTTCATCCACCTTACAGTCTAGGATCACAAAATCTGCATGGAACACAAATTTCCCTACCTGAATTAGCACATCGTCTAGGATTCTAGAGGGTCGTTTCACAGTCTTGTCAGCCAGTTGCAACAACATAGAGGTGGGTTTAGCTCTTCCAATGCCCAACCTCTTATAAATTTCTAGGGGCAAAAGATTGATGTTGGCCCCTAGATCACAAAGTGCCTTAGCAAAAGCAAAATTACCAATAGTGCATGGGATTGAAAAGCTCCCTAGATCAGAGCGTTTTTCCGCAATTGGTCTAGTCACCACTGCACTACAGGTATGAGTAAGAGTAACTGTGGCCAAGTCTTGAAAATCAAACTTTCGGGACATCAAGTCTTTCATCATTTTTGCATACCCAGGCATCTCCTTCAAAGCTTCAATCAATGGTATATTTTCCTGGATTTGCTTCAACATGTCAAAGAACTTCTAGTATTACTCTTCCTTTTTGTACTTAGCCAGCCTCAGGGGGAAGGGTGCAGGGGGTCTCTTCTTCCCAATCAATTGGGACTGATCTTTCTCAGTTTCTATATCAACCACTGGCTCCTGGACTGTTTCAACTTCCTTCTCATTCTCATTCTGGATGTTATTCTCTTCTTGAGCAGGCTGGACTGTCCTTTGTCAGTTTCGTTGATTCATCCAGCTCGATGAGCACTGGTATGAGTGGCTCAGCCTGTCTAGCTTCTCGAGCCCTTTATTGCTCTTCATCAAGATCTCTGCCATTACGTAGACTCACCGCCATCAGCTACTTCGGTCCATAATCTTTTGGATTTATCTGGTTTTCTACAGGTAGTGCCCCATGAGGACGATTGTTCAGAGACATCGAAATATGGCCCACCTGTACCTCAATATTTTTGATTGCTCCATCATGTGCATCGACTCTCTTATTAATTTTTGCATTAGACCCAATAACCTACTGCATCATTGCTTCAAGTCACGCAAACTCGTCTTCCTGCCTTCCACCATGCTGCCGCTGAGGTGGGTGATACCCACGCTGCTGATTCTAATTATTGTATCCTTGTGATCGTTGGTAAGGTGCCATATTATTGGGGGTTCTCATACCTCCCATGTTCCTAGTGTTGAACTGTGGTTGTGCTAGCCTGTATTTCTGATTTTATTGACCCCAATTCTGACCACTATGTCTCTGGCCACCATAATTAGACACATAGTTCATCTCTTCAGGGTAGTGATGATGATCGTGTTCTGCATTCCACTGATTACCAGCTGGCTGACTAATTCAAGATGTGTACAAGCCCCCATTAGTAGTATCGACAATATGTACCTACTATTTCTGCCTTGACTCTTCCACCTTTTTGGTGAGTATGCTCATCTGTGTCAATAAGATAGCCATATTTTCAGCCATAGAATTGGATGGATCTAAAGGCACTAAGTGCACCACTAGAGTGATAGGTGCATTTTTGGTTATCCATCCCGAATTATGTGCCATTTTGTCAAGCAGACTCTGGCCCTCTCTCCATGTTTTGCTCAAGAATGCCCCACCAGCTGAAGCATCAACAATGTTCTTTACGCTATCTGACAATCCCATGTAGAACCGCTGCCCCAACATTAGATTTGGAACACCATGGTGTGGACATATGACCAGCAACCCTTTAAAACGCTCCCATGTTTCATGCAAAGTCTCCATTGGTCTCTGTTTAAAGCTCAAAATGTCATCAATTTGTTAAGCAGTCTTGTTGGGTGGGTAGAACTTGTTGTGAAATTGCTTGACTAGTTCATCCCACGTTGCTATAGAATTTATAGTGAGTGAATTCAGCCAAGTCTGGGCAGATCCTGTCACTGGGAATGGAAACAATAACAGTTTGATTGCTTCCGGAGTTATATTGGGTTGCCTTTGGGTTTTGCAGATAGACAAGAAATTCTTCAAGTGCTGCTGAGGATCTTCAACTTGTGACCCTAAAAATAGTCCCTTATTCCGGAACAAGTGCAGCATGTTATTTATGATTTGGAATGACTCAGCCTGTATCTGCGGGACTACTATCGCTATAGATAGATTCTCAGTTGTGGGTTGTGGCCAGTCATAGAGAGCAGCCTCTGGTGCTGGCCCTATTGGTACTGCTGGGTTTTCCTGGTTATCTCCCATGATTGTTTCGAATTGTGCAGTTGCTGGTTGTTGTTTTTTTTGTCGGTTGGCCTGATTGAAAGCACTGAAAATTTTCTCGGGATCTGATAATGCTTCTAATACTTCACCAGATATCGATGAGTTTCTAGGCATGCACCTGTGCAACCAAGTCAACAAACGTTAAAATTTCAATGTAAAAATTGTGTATAAAGAAAACTGACTACGCTAAAAAAATTTGTACTTCTTTCAATTGTAATTGATAACACCGTTAATTCTCCGGCAATGACGCCAAAATTTGATCACACCCAACTATGCCTTATAAAAAGGACAATGCGGTCGTTGCAAATATAATATGGTTTACAAGTCCGGAGTCGAATCCCATAGAGAATTAACCTATCAATTACCTTTGTTGGAATCACTAAATTCTTTATAATCAACTTCGCCAAACGTTGTAAACAATAGTTGATGGTATTTCTACTAACTAATATTGAAAGTATATAAACAGCTATAAACTAAATATGCTTGGGTTGTAAACAATAATGAGAAGGTTCTAAGGTAGTGATTTCCCCTATTGATGGAATCCCTTCCGGTTATGTTTCATATAAATTCACCAAAATATCTCTATCAATCATGAGCACTCTTTTTACCGTAAATCTCTCCCAAGTAATCGCGATAATTTACTAGACGCACTCTCTCGAGTTACGCTACCTGACTTTGTTTATTACCGCTCACTTTAGATTACACCCAAGGCTTCGTTATCCCTAATCTCGCCTTTAAACCCGCAGTTATAGATCCCTCTTACACTTTGGGAGTGGTGTTGTTCAACAATTACCTAAATATGCACTCTCTCCCGACACTAAATAGGCATAGCTAATTGAGGATCCTGTCAGTTAACTACAATAAACACGCAATTGAACAAATAGAGATTAACCGGCAAACTATATAAACAGAATCAAGAAGTTCTTCCTTCAATATGTTCCATCAAAACCTTAGACTAAAGTATTTAGCTACTCATAACAATGTAAAGATAAACTACGAAAATATCCATCATGGAAAATTGCAAGAAAAAGAAGAAATAAAGAACTATGATATTTTTGGGTGATCGCTCACACTTGTGTTTCTTGCCAAAGTACTATCCAAAACAAATCTGCCCTAATGTGGCCGAATTCCTACTTTTTATAAGGGTTTTATACCAAGGTTTGCCGACTTAACAATTTAGTCCCTGACTTTTCCGCGTTCTGCCGCGGTCCCCCCGTGGTTACGCCAGGACCGCAGCCAAAGAGGTCCTCTGAATGTTTAATAATGTTCTGCCGCGGTCCTACCGCGATTACGGTCTGACCGTGGCAGGCCAAGTTCAGCTCTGGTTTTGTCTCTTCGCTTGGTGCACTTCGTGGGCATTGTTTGATTTGCCTCCTTTTCTCCATTGATCCCAAACGTGCTCCATCGACTTCTTTCATTAGATATAGCCTGTAAATCATAAAAAATACTAATCAGAGCATTTGGTTATCACTTTTTACCACAAAGTTGTACGAAAATATGGTTCTTTAGGGTCCAATTATACTCTAATTTACCTATTATCAATACACCTAATGAACTATTTCTAGCCTAGCTTGGATTCGAATCCTTACTCCTTAGTTAGAAAACTCCTCTACAAAAAGAGCTCTTCCATAACCTTTATGACACACCAATTAGAACTTGCAAAAATTAAACACATCCATTGCAACACGTTATCTTCAAATTAAACTAGCTAATTCAAAAATGGCTAAAGTAGCATTGTTGGTGGTGGTGTGCATGGCAGCAGTAGCTGTTATGCTAGCGCCCCATGCAGACGCTGCCATCTCTTGTGGGCAGGTAGTTGGGAGCTTGAGACCATGCATTAGCTATGTGACGAAAGGTGGTGCTATTCCAGCACCATGCAGCAGTGGAATTAAGTCCCTCAACAACCAAGATACCAGCACTCCTGATCGACAGACGGCTTGTAACTGTATTAAATCTGCTGCTGCAAGCATCAGTGGCATCAACTTCAGTCTTGCTGGTAGTCTCCCTGGAAAATATGGTGTCAACCTTCCCTACAAGATTAGCCCTTCCATTGACTGCTCCACGTATGTATCTAATACGCACCTTTTTATTTTGTAATAGTACATGAGTGATGTAGGTTAACAAACTCTTCATTAAAAAATATGAATATTTTTGTCATTTCATTCTTCTCATTTTTCACTAAAATGCCTTCGCCTCTCTAAAAAGAAAATTGCCACCATTTTTTTCATCCGTAGGATCTTTTATCTGTCGGTTTTCTCCTATAATCGAGTCTCATAATTCACATGTCAAATAAACAAGTGTGCCTCACATAATTACTATTTGGTCCAAATGTACAAATTAGTATGACTCTCAAGTAATAAAATGGCAAGATTAACTTAAAGGGCAAATCAAAACCCAAAATTTAATTTTAAATGTATACTAGTTTAAAGACTGAATCCATGATTAAAAAAGAAAGATTGAAACTACTTTGAGCTTCAACTTACCAGAAATTGCACCATTGAGTTTATTCTTCATTTTTCTCTAATCATTCTTTGGTTGGCGATTTCAAAATGTTGCAGGGTGCAGTAAGATTTGTAAGTTAAATTATGGTAGCAGGATGAAGGATATGGGAATAAATAAGATGCGTTCTTGGAGAAGATGAATGAAGCTTTTGTTGCATATTCTAATGTTTCAATCATTTCTAGTTTAGTATAGTAATCATGTGTGTTCACTATCTTGCTCTTCAAAATATTGTACCCTTTCAATTTGTTGACTACTATGATATCCTGCTACTTCTAGTAATTTCTTTTCTTTTTTCTAGTTTTATATTCTTCAAAATTTCAAACGACTTTTTTAAAACATTTCTCTTGACTACTCATCTTAAGATGGGCTGATAAAGTACAAGGTACTAATAGCTACCGATGTCTTATGCATAAACTTAGTTTGTGTTATTCTTGAGGATCTTTCGCACCTGTGCCTCACTATAGTCTCTATAAATTAATCTAGACGAATCCAAGTTTAAACTGCTCTGTATCTTTCCACTATGCATCCATTATGTTGTCCGACCACATAACATTGAAACTTCTTTAAAGACAGAGTTAAGAGTTTAACAAAATTTTACAAATTTCGGATCCTAAACTACAGTTGTCCAACCACATATCAATGAAAAACTTATTGAATATTGGTGTTTACCCTTAAAAATGGATAAAAATTGAATTTATATGCGGTTTTAAGAATACGTGGATTAATTAAATACAAATGACTAATGATGTAGATTAAGCAAAAGAAAGATGTGATAAATAGCCAAACCAATGATAAGAGTGATCCCGAGCTCGATTAATAGCTCATGAGGAACCTGCCTCCGTGTCTGGGCTTCTTCTTATGAAGAACAAATTAACAAAAATAACAGCTTTGAATAATAGAGAGAATGCAAATAGATTGCCATGCTAAGCAAGTTACAATGTGTCTGATGTATATGGACTCGGGGGAGGTGATCCTAATTCCACCGAGGGCAGTGTTTTACTCGAGCTCTAATACAAGAGGCTCCTCCCTCTAACTCCGAATACTCACGATCAGGTCCCCGACTCCGTTTGCTCACTAGAAAATTGGGATGCTCAGTGGGTTCGATTTTACCTGTATACAGATAGTCCCCTCGTTTATCAAAGAGTAGGTTTGCCGAAATGATGGGAAAATAACTCTGGTTTCTTCCTCCACACATTACGACAAGGGAGCCAAAACGTCCCATCAGTCGCGTCGTTTTGACTTTGGGCATGTGTCGCCCATCAGCAGGTTGCCCCCGAATGCAAAGCGTTGGCTGTTTCCCTATAAAAGCTTCCTCCCTTTGTTGATTTTCTACTTTTCGACTAAATTACTACCTTTGAGATTTAAATCCATCATCAAACATTCTTCTAATCTTCACATCATCATCCTTGTTCTTCAATTGCCATAGTAATTTCCAAATTTTGTCCACATTTTCTTTAAATATGCGCACTTTGTTCTTCATCTTCAAGACTCATTTTTCCAAAACATTACATTCTTTCCCCAAAATTTCAACTATTCCCGAGGTGAAAATGGCCAAAACATTGAAAATAGTTCCTCAACAAGTTGCCTCTTCATCTTCTCAACCGGCCGCTGATGCTGAAGCGGTTGCCCCTGAAGTGGTCATCCTTGAAACTTCTTCCCCCGCTATTGTTTTTAATGAACCGACTGCCAAGTCTCCGTTTAAAATGTTTGTTCTCGGGGGCTGCTCCATTGTAGATAACTTTATAGTCGAGAAACCTTCTCGCAAATAGGATCGGGGCAAAGTGGTTTTGAGGTACATATTCCATGACGGAAGATGTTCGTCCCATAGTTCATAAGGACTGCAATTGGCTAGTCTAGAACATAATAGTCCTCGGGCCCAAGGACACTGTTACTAACCACGTGGAGGGGTACTTAAGTGTTTAAACTTATCCCTTTTACACTAGGATCGGTGGATCCTATCGTTATGGAGTTTTGTAAGAGGTACGAGGTGTGCCTTAGGAAAATCCATCCATCATTGTGGAGGATCATGATCCTCCTCCTCTACTTCATGAACAAGACCAAGTCTCATCGGTTCAAGATCAGCCACCTGCTCCGATTATACAGTCTCTTATTGTTCCAAGGCAGACTAATCAAGCTTACTCGCTGGGCAGCAAGGCCCTTTTTTCGAGTATCGACGAAGACCAGGACCGGGCCAGAAAGAGACGCTTCGTCCGGGTGAAAATTGAGGATTTGATCCCCCCAAATACATGCCATTTCTGAAGAAGTGGGATGTGTCACGTAAATGCAATCCCTCTTTGAATATAAAAATTCTTTTTCTTCAATCTCTATTTTCTCATTCATGATTATCGTTGTGTAGCTGTCGCCCGGGTTCCGAATGCGGTTCCCTGGCTAAAGAAGTGGATCGTGGGCATATGTACTTAGATGTCATACTTTGAGCGCACATGGCGTGGAATCTTGAAGGGCCGATGGGAGGCTCGTTCTCACGATAAGACCTCTTTTTTAATGGTGAATGTCATGTTTCCACCTTCCATTACATTGACTTCTCTTCCCTTTTGTCATTGTAGGTTTGCCTAAGACCGCCGAACATAGGCCTTTGGAAGTGGACGAGTATGTGCCCCCGCCATTAATCCCACGGTTATTGGGCATCCTAGAGCTGCCGCGGAGGAAAAGAAGAAAAGGAAGAGAAAATCTTCGGGCTCCGAGGTGCAGAAGCCAAAGAAAAGAGTGGCTCATAAGCCCAAGAATAGCTCCATTTCTCGAATGTTGGAAAAAAATTCAATTCTTCAGCTCAGGAATAAGTCCGAGGAAGATAATTTTTTCATTGTCCATGGAATGATGTTTTTTTGGAGGGCAGGTGGCAACCGAGGGAGAGATTCCTAAATTCGATCTCCCTCAGGCTCAGGAGGTTGGTATGAAGGCGGGGACCGAGACCGCCGTGACGTCGGTTCCCCTCCAAATAAAGTGCCCTATGTAATAGAAATTAT
Organism: Nicotiana glauca; assembly: GCA_026770625.1. NCBI lineage: Eukaryota > Viridiplantae > Streptophyta > Magnoliopsida > Solanales > Solanaceae > Nicotiana > Nicotiana glauca. The sequence goes on along the minus strand of MU736958.1, from coordinate 149,003 downwards.
GGGGATTCCACCCTCTTACACCGAGTCCATGGTTGAGGTGGCCTAGACAGGAAAGGAGAAATCCAACGAAGGGGTTCATGGCATAGACGATCCCCTTCACTCCTTTTTCGACGGTGTTGACTCGTTTACTTTGAAAGATTTCTCCTAGCTCAGCGACCTAGAGGTTCGAAGAGACACGTCTTTGGAAGTCGGTGGGCAAAATTTGTGTCACAACCTGGATTTTCCACCCTTGGGAGTCGTGATGGAACCTACTAATGGGAGCTAGGCAAGCCAAATTTAATTACATTCTCCTTAATAACATCATCCCTTTTTAATAATTATCGGCAATAATATAAAAGCAACGAAATTAAATAATAAACGGAAGTCTTAAATTATAGAAAACTGAATAGAAATATGGAAAATTCAATATAAGCCTCTACCCAAGACTGGTGTCACAATACTCACGAACCACTAAGAATACTGAATACAATCGTCTGAAAGAAAATATACCTGTTTGTCTCGAATACAATGAATGAGATAACATGCTAAAATAAAGGATAGAGGAGATGTCGGGACTGCGGACACCTGCAAGTCTACCTCGGTGTCTCGCTGGACTGAAGGCCTGCTCCCACGCTACTGTCGTTGTTGTCCAAAACCTGGATCTGTGCAAAATAGCACAGAGTATAGCACCAGCACAACCGACCCCATGTGCTGGTAAGTGTATGGCCTAACCCCAGCGAGGTAGTGACAAGGCTAGTACCAGACTCCAGACAAAAACCTGTGTAGTTATATAGTATATTGCAGAAAATAAACAGTAATGAGCAGTTATAAGGAAATGGGGTACATGCCTCGGGGAAAACAGTTCAACTTAGCGAAAATTGAATAACATATGAAGGAACAGTACAATGTCTAAGGCCATATGATAGTACTGTTGTTGCGGCGTTCAACCCGATCCATACGTTTAACTATACTTGTTGCGGCATGCAACCTGACCCAATAAGTATAACATATACCTATTGTGGAGTACAACCCGATCCATTCTAATTTATGTTTCGGCGTGCAACCCGATTCACTATAGTGTATGTTGCAGCGCGTAATCCGTTCCAAATATACATAACTTACCATAACCACAATCACAAACCTTGGTAGTGGATCAGTCATAGAATACTCTATCCCGGCAAGGGAACTCAACAGTACAAGTATACTCATCCGGCAAGGGAGAACCAGCTATAACTAATCTCAATTCGGACTTTAGCATTTCTATTAACACCATTTCTAACTCATAATTAACTTCCACAAAAAAAAAGCTAAGCCTTGCTCAACAACACAAGTCTACTTACCATTTCATCCATAGTATTATTTAAGAACACAACAATGTCAATTTAGGACGCACGGTCATGCTCGACGCCGATGTATAGATACTCGTCACCATGCCTATATGTCGTACTTCACAAGAAACACATAACAAATATGACTCAACTCTTAATCCCTCAAGCTAAGGTTAAACCGAACACTTACCTCAACTTCCACGACCAAATCAATCCACAACAACTGTTTTCCCTCTCGAATTCGGCTCCAACTCAATTAAATCTATACAATAATGACTTCATAATGTCAATATATGCAAAAAAATCAAACCCAATGTCTAATTATAGATTTCCAAGCTTTTTTCCCAAAATCCTAAAATTGACTCCGGGCCCGCTTGGTCAAAACACGAGGTTCGGACCAAATTCACATCGCCCATTCACCCACGAGCCGAATATATAATTTGTTTTCAAATTCGACCCCAAAAGGAGGTCTAAATCAAGAAAATTCAAAAAGCCCTAACTCTACCAATTTCCCACAATTTCTACCCTAAATTACATATTTTACGCTTAGGAATTCAATAGATATTGATGGAAAATGAAGAAAACGAGTTGAAATTTACAAACCCAAGAAGTGTTGGTGAAAGAGAGCTTCAAAAATCGCCCTAGAACCTTGGAGAAGAAGAAGTTTGTGAGTGTTTATGAAAATCCTGTAACTACACTGTTCTGGAATTAAAATTATAACTGGGCAAAAATTGCCTTTCGCTTTCGTGGAAGAAGGGTCGCGTTCACGAAGGGTAGACCTGAAAGACCATCGCATTCAAAATATGAGGAGTGCGAATGTGAAGAGAAAAGGCTGGGGGGGTCCAGGATTTGTTCTACACGAACGCGTGGAACCCTACGCGAATGCGATGAAAGGACTTACAATGCTACGCGAACGCGAAGGAACTAATGCAAACGCGAAGAGGACAATTAGGCTTAGCCCTCAGGGGAAAATTACCCTACGCGAACGTGTAAGGCAGAACGCGAACGCGACGGAAGGGGAGATGAAGCATCGCGAACGCGGAAGGCACGACACGATAGCGAAGAGTAAATACTGCAACAGCTGAGGCAAATCTGCTAGTTTTCTAAGTTCTAAATCACTCCGAAGTATCTCCCAAACACTCCCGAGCCCTCAGGGCTCCTAACCAATCACATACACTAACTCAACAACATCCTACGAACTTATCCGAGCGATCAAATCGCCAAAATAACATCATACACATTGAATTAAGCCTCAAAATCCATGAATTCTTTCAAATTTCCATAAAACATTAAATTTCTATTTTAAGTCCGAAACACGTCAAACGACGTCTGTTTTCAACCAAACAGTGCTTAAATCATATATAAGACTTGTACTGGGCACCGAAACTAAAATACGGGCCCGATACCATAGTCTTCTAATCACATTTAATTTCCAATTTCCTTAATTATTTTCAGAAATAAATTTTACACAAAATTTATTTCTCGGGCTTGGGACCTCAAAATTCAATTCCGGGCATACGCCCACGTCCCATATTTTCCTACAAACCCTCCGGGACAGTCAAATCACGGGTCCGGGTCTGTTTACCCAAAAAGTTGACCAAAGTCAAATTTATTTATTTTTATATCAATATTTATTATTTTTCTCACATAATTCATATTTAAGCTTTTGGCTATGTGCCCAGACTGTGCACGCAAATTGAGATAACCCTAAATAAGGTTTTCAAAGCCTCGGGAGCACGTAATTGGTTAGAAAAAATGTGATGACCCTTTGGGTCATCACAGTTTGAGCCCAATTAATCAATCAATTCCCTGCACTGAGTGTCGGCCCCGGTCGCAAGTGGTCGATTATTTTGACCGTCCTAGAGGATGTCTCGGTTTTGTCAGCTCATATGGGTATATCTAGATATCTCTGATGCATTGTGACCGATAAGAATCAGGCAAATATGAATGAGGTAAACTTGTTGCGCCTTTTTAATAAGGTGCAACAGGCATTGAATCGGGTAAGCCTTTGTCATGTCCCTTTTGGCCATTGTTATGTTCGTTTGAACTTTTACTTTGGTTTTGATATTTCTCTTATCTTTCACCTTTTTCCAGGCATCGATACTTCATCATGAAAGCTTTCTGTAGTACTGGGTCGAGGTCAACTAGCTCGAGCTCGAGGTCAAGGAGCTAACCTAGAAGAGGGATTCGTACAATCTCCTCAATGAGAAACAAGAATGGGTCATTAAGAACTTTTAGGTGTAGCTAGATCAGACTCAAAAAGAAGCATCGGTCTTGTAGTGGGAGCACGCTGAATTGGTTGAAAAGGTAATGATCTTCGAAGATAGGAACAAGGAACTAGTCGTAGTGGCTAACGACCAAACTTCACAGGTCCCAAAAAATATTGATCAGATCGACCAACTTCTAAAGGAGATAGACGAGATCCAAGTCATGGCTAATAGGTGGAGGAATAAGATGGATATGATGGCCTCGGAGAAAGAAACCGCTTAAGCTTTCTTCAGTAGAAGTTTAACACCGGGTGGCATAGGAAAATGATGATAAATGGACTAAGCTGAGTGAAGATCTCCAAGTACAGTTGAGCTCGACCATCGCAGAACGGTATGCCTTGGACAAGAGATCAAAGTAATTAAGTCCTAGATGGAGATGACTTCTGCCAATGCCAAAGAGATGGTGGCTCAATACAAGGCCAATGTTGAGGCATCCAAGGTCCGCCTAAAGACCACTGTCGAATACTTGAGGCAGTTGTCTCGAAGGGATACCCTCGAATAGATTCATGCTCGAGGGTTTAATCTATCTGTCGAGATCGAGGAGGCACAAAGACTTGAGTTCGAGGCCAAGAGATTAGCTGAACCCGAAGGTGAGGAGGGCTCCGAGGGTTCTGAAGACTCCAAAGGCGCAAATGGTTCTGGTAATTAATTGGGCTCTGATGAAGATCAGGCATGAATGCATTAGGATTTTTTAGTTTTACGTACATACTTTTTGTTTATTTTGAGGCCGTTTTTGTTGAGCCTATGTAAAGATATTCTGAAATATATAAAATTTTCCCCTTTGGCGATTTTAACTATTTCAGTATCTTTTCATTATTTTCATTTTCGCAAATATTACTACTGCCTTAGCATAAGATCTAATGTAATAACAAGTCATTTGTTTTTCAAAGCTTTAAATAGAAACTGACCTCGATGTAACTTTTTATCTGCTCGAAGCTTTGAAAACTCGGAGTGAATGGGAGTTTTAAAAAATTCTTAAGTATTCTTAGATGATGCTTTTGCTGAGGATAACATTTTGGCAGGATTTTAATTTTTATTAAAGGCCTTATGTTTAGGTAATGGGCTTTGGATGTCTCTGAGCCATTTTTTACCTTGGCTGTAGCCATATTGGGTTTAGAATTTACCTAATAGGCTTTGTTCCTCTAAGATTTGATAGAACGAGATGCCCGAGTTTGTTTCGGAGAACAATCCCCAAACGGGAGTAGCCCTTGGACTCGATAGTCCCCGAATAGGAATAGCCCTTTGGCTCATGTGGGGATTGCCCTTGGGTTTGATAGTCCCCGAATAGGGATAGCCCTTAGGCTTGATGCTTTAAAAGGCAAAAATATGTAATATAAAGGAGGGAACTTGTTTTATTTCTATGTATAAAGTGCATAAATTAAAGCGCATAAAATCTTGGATTACGGCTATGGTGGGCAAGCGGGAACGGCTAATTTGATAATTTGGACTTTACTATAAATCTTAACCACCAGTCTTAATCTGTTTAATTACAAATTTCCCTTCTTATCTTACTAATAAGTCCAAACTGAGGGTGATGGCCCCCAGTATTCGAGGTCGATCTTGAGAAGGCTCGGATACTGTTGATGTGACCATTGACTCCGATTTAAAACTGGTCTTCAGTTCTAAGTTAGCATGATTTATTGTTGCCTCATTAAAAATCTTGCAGGAAAACCCATTTGGGACAAAATTAGTTCAAGGAAAAAAGAGTACAACGTGTGATTTTAGACTTAATAGTCACACTGCCTTTTGGGGTTTTGCCTCTAAGTGTTAGTCCGGTTTATAGTGTTATAAAAAGGTGAATGAGGTCTTACTTTAGTAGTAGTACTACTTTAAGTGTGTCATATTACAATTATTCGGTAGTTGTGCATTGTTTCCCGTTTCGCATTTGTATGAACCTTCATCGGTAATCCTGACAACTAGATATGGTCCTTGACAATTCAGTCCCAACTTTCTTTCGTTTGGGTTCCTGGTGTGCAGTATTACTTTTCATAACACCAGGTCTCCGATATTTAAGTGTTAGAGGTTATCTCTTCAGTTGTAGCACCTTTCTATGCGCTGCTTCTGGGTGGCTAACCGGACTAGGGCGGCCTCGTACCTCTCTCCAATAGCTCTAGGATCGTGTTCATGACTTCACCATTTGATTCATCGGTCGCATATCGGAACTCGAGGCTCAGATCTCTCACTTTGACTGGTATTAGTGCTTCGGCATCATATACCAAAGAGAATGGGGTATCCCCGGTACTAGGAGCCTGTTTGGCCAAGCTGCCAAATCTGCTTATTTTGAAAATTACTTATTTTCAGAAGTATTTTTGGAAAAAGACAGTTTGTATTTGGCCAATTCATTTAATAAGTACTTTTGCAACATTTGTTAAACAAATTGTATTAAGCCAATCTTTCTAAAAAGTACTTTTGAGTGTCAAATTACCAAAAAGTATAATACCAAGGTCTTATAATTCTTTTAAAGAGAAAAATAAACTCAAATGTTTATCATAAGAGACTTTTATTAATTTCTATTTTATCTAATTAAAACATAAAACATAAAGTAAACAAGCATATTAAAGATTTAAATCAATTTTACATATATAGTTATACCAAAGCATATATTATTATCTAGTAGAATTACTTATTGTTACATAATGATTTGAATCATCAAAATGCATCATTCAGTATGAATTAGAAGTCTATTCTACAAAGTACTATATATTGATAATCTACCATGAAATAATAAGTAAAGACATTCACACATGATAATATTTATCAACAATTTCATCTCTACGTCTATCACACAACATCTCCATATTAGTAGAATACTTGCCTTGCATTTCTAAAGGAATATCGAAAGTCCCATATCCTTCCTCAATCTCTGCAGTAATATCTTCATTAGCATAATAATTGAATTCTTTATCGGTAGAAGATTGTCGTCATATGAAATTATGTATAGTCATGGTAATTGTAACTAGATGATTATGAGTGTCAAACTTGAAGGATGGTATTGAGCGTATAATAGAAATTATTTTAACTATGTAAAAATAACTTTTTTTGTAAAATAATAGTTAAGTATGTTTAAATACAAATTCAAAAAGAGTAACGAATTACTAACAACACATAATGTATAATTTTTTTTTAAAAATTTAAATTCAAAAAAAATAAACGAATTAGTATTACCTAACCTTTCTAACTTTGTCCTAAATTGTCAAGTGGCCTATTGTCAGGCTGCCACTTGGCTTGATGTGTGATGCATTTTCTGCTTATTTTAATAATATATACATAGAAGATAGATTATGTGATGCAATTATAAATTTATTACCTATTCTAGGTAATTTTCACAAATTAGATTTGAAAACTATTTTAAATATTCGGGATTTAATAGCATATAACAAAAGAAATTATAAATGATTAATTGTAGGAAGGGATTTCATAATCCAAAGAAGGATGTAGATAATTTGCTTTAGTGTGAAAAAAGAAAAAGATAATTTGGAAAGTTACAAGACACTACACAAAAAAATCAAAATCAAGAAAATTCTATAAAGAATTTTGAAAGTTACAATATGATTCATGTATATGATATCTTTAATTTTAAAAAAAATGATAAAAACTAGAAACAAAAATGAAAAGAAAAAACTTAAATTAGCAAAGGGATAATTTGAAAAATATAAATTTATGGTGAGGATAGTTTTGTCTTGAATAAATTAATTTTCCACTTCTGTTTCTGCTTCTGCTTCTTGGAAGAAGCTAGAATTTTATACTTGTTCCCAAAAGCAGAAAAATTGCTTCTGCTACTGGCCAAAAGTATTTCTCTGTATTGACCAAACAACTTAAACTTTTTTAAAAAGTACTTTTTTCGAGTAAAAAAGTACTTTTTGCCTCACAGAGGCCTGGCCAAACATGCTCTAGATTTCGAGGTTGTACCGCCCACAAGACTTCAGGCGGAATTTCCTTCTATTTCCCTTTGGCATCAGTCAACCTTCTTTTCAGGTTTTGAAGTATAGTATTGTTTGTAGATTCCGCCTGTCCATTCCCACTATGGTGATGTGGTGTAGATAGAATCTTTTTGATCTTGTGATCTTCGAAGAACTTGCTTACCTTGCCGCCCATGAATTGCTTCCCGTTATCACACACGATCTCGACTGGTTTTCCTAACCGGCAAATTATGTGGCCTAGTCTTTCTCGAACACTTGAGCTTCGACCCATATAGAAAAATAGTGAATCATAAATAATATAAATTGAGCTTTACCAGGTGCTCCTAGCAGGGGACTGACAATGTCCATTCCCCAATTCATGAATGGCCAAGGTGACAAGACCGAGTGTAGTAGTTCTCCAGGCTGATGAATCATCGAAGCATGCCTCTCGCAGCCGTCGCATCTTCGTACAATTTCCCTTGCATATTTTTCCATCTCAATCCAGTAATAGTCGGCCTTCATTATATTATGAAACCAAAGACTCTGCCCCTGAATGGTTTCTGCAGGTGCCCTCGTGAACTTCTCGCATGACGTATTTTGTATCCCCCGACCCCGAGCATATGGTGAGTGGGCCATTGAATGTTCTTCTGTATAGAGCACCTTTGGACAAGCTAAAACTGGCCGCCTATGTGTACAGAGCTCTCGACTCTTTAGGATCCGAGGAAACTTCCTAGGTTTTAAGTTGTCTATATAGTTATTTTTCCAATCCCAAGTCAAATATGTTAAGTTTGTTTCGGCGTGGCCTTCTTCCACTACGGATTTCATGAGCTGCACGACCGTTCCTAAGCTGAATTCATCATCATTAACCGACGACCCCAATTTAGTCACAACATCGACTTCGCTATTTTGATCTCGTGGCTTGTGACTGTTTCGTTTAGACCACTCCGGCACTGTAATAACCATCATCTCTAGCTTTTACTGCTTAATAATAAATCTAGTGCCTTTAAAGCAAAAGAAAAATCATAATTCCGAATAGAAATTCATTAATATACTAATGAATAAGGTTTTGCTGAGTAGTGTTGACAAAGATGACGAGGAGAATATTACCTTTGAGTGCACTTTTATTCAGTATTCACATGTTGCAACCAAATTAAGCAAAGCATGTCAATCATGGTTCCTGAAATAGGCACTTTGTCATATTTCTTCTGACTCTTGCAACAACAAATAATTTTAAGTTCTCTCAATTGTTCACTTAACTACCACCTATAATGGAGAAAATAGTTCAATAAGCTTGTTCCCAAGTCAACATGGTAAAAAATATTCTTCATCACAAAAAAGGAAGTAAATTTAAATTGTAAAATAAAAGATCATATCCAATCATGTTTATGAACAAATAAGGGAAATATTGTTCTCAAATGAGTCGAATTGGAAATAAACAGTAATCACATGAAAAATAAGGTATAAACACAAATCCGACATTCATTTGATTTCTTCCGCCAACACTCAAACCAAATGCTACACAATGAATTTATGTCATATTTAAGCAAAAAAAATCAATGTCTTCACCTATGTTCATCAATCAGCTTCCCCTCAATCGCCAATCAACTAATTAAAATTGTAATATAATTTTTTAACTGAAATAATCACCTTGAAGTAGTGAACACCTTCAAAAGAGAAAAGTAAGAAAAGAGAATTTCAGTTTTCCTATGCATATGAACAACCACGTGCACATGTAAAGACTAGTGGGAAAAAAATTTAAGACACCTGCAAAATTCCTATTAGCAACAACCGGGCTCATTTTAAAAATAAAGCAGAAATATCACCAGAAGTGAGAAAAATAAAAATAGAAACATAAACAACATAGATCTCAAATTGAGAAATTTAAAGGAAGAAAAAAATGTGAAGCCCAAAGAAGAAAAAATGAAACGATGAAGCTGAACAATAGCTTGTGAATTCCATAGAAAAATGGAAACCGATCATACCAAGAAAATTTCACGAACTTTCAATCTAGGGCCTTCACATTTTGCCTTCTTCAGTGAGAGGCTAAATTCTTTTACTGAGAAGGCATTAAATGGAGTGATAAAATACTTTACGGAAAAAAGAAAATATACCCTTTACTATAAAAAATTATTATTTATATTCCCAGCATAGGCTTCCGATTATAAACTGGGAGATCAAGAAGAGTAGGAGGAACAAGGCGGTGTACAGGCAACGTAGGATCAAGAGAGGTAACTTGACTAAGGACAAAGCTCAGGAGTTGGAGGAGAGGTTTTTGGATATGAAGTCATGGAGGAGTAGGGGAACGCGACTAAGATGTGGACCAAGACAGAAGATTGCATTAGGGAAGTTGCTAGAGATATTTTAGGGATCATGAAGGATTATTCTGGAGTCATAAAGGGGACTAGTGGTGGAATGGAAAGGTCCAAGGTAAGGTGGACGCGAAGAAAGTGGCATATTTGAAACTTGTGGAGAGTATAGACGAGAAGGATAAAAGGACACATCGAGAGTGTTATAAAAAGGCAAAGAAAGAGGTGAGGTTAGCAGTTACGGCAGCCAAGACTTCGGCGTTTGGACGCCTGTACGGGGAACTTAGGAACAAGGGCGAGGACAAGAAGCAATATTGGTTGGCCAAAGTTAGAAAGGGAAAAGCCGAGGCTTGGACCAAGTGAAGTGCATCAAAGATGAGGACGGCAAAATATTGATGGACGAGGCACATATTAGACGAAGATGGCAAACATACTTCCATAAATTCTTGAACGGGGAGGGGAATAGAAGCATCATGTTAGGTGAGTTGGAGCACTCCGAGAGTCAGTGTGATTTTGGGTATTGTAGGCGTATTAAAGTAGAATAGGTGGAGAGTGCGATGCGTAAGATGAGCAAAGGTAGAGTGACGGTACTAGACGAAATCCCGATAGAATTTTGGAAGAATACGGGTCGAGCTGGCTTGGAGTGGCTTATTGAGTTGTTTAAAGTTATTGATAATTGTGGTCTGATATGGCGTTGGATTATTAAGCATCTACATGGAGAGTTGGTAATACTGTTATTACAAAGGCGACCCTGCCAAAGTTATATGGATCACGAGGAGTTAAACATTCGAGGATGAATGTTTCTAAGGGGGGAAGGATGTTACATCTCGCGTTTTCGTATGTTAAAATTTTGCTTTTAGTTAGTCGACGTAGACTCGGAGATGAGATCATCTTGACGTTAACATGCTTACGCTATTTATAACAAGCGATAAATAAGTATTATAAAGGATAAAGGGGTACACAGATGTACTGGGTTGTTGTTGTTGTTGTAAAGGGGTACACGGATTAAAGAATGAGTTTCGTCGAAAATGGCCAATCTGGGAAAAAGTACGGGTGGAGCGATACTACCCGATAATCATGGACCAGTACCATAAAAGATATCATATGGTTGTGATATATATATATATATATATATCCATACATACACGGGTAATGCATTAATTATCGGGTAACAAAACATTATCCAGTTAACTACTAAGTGGATAAAAATTTACAAAATCACACCCTCCAAGAAACGTGCCCCCACCCCACCCCACCCCACCTTTAGTTTAAGGTGACTCATTAGTCACCTTTACATATGTCATACAAGGATTAAAGGACTAATTTACAGGTCTTCTCTAAATGAAGACTCTTGTGAGCATTTAGGAATGGGTAAGCACTTCATTCAAGATCAAACAAAGCATTTGCATTCTTCCTTGAACCGAAAAAACGTGAAAACAAACTTAAAACCAAAGACGTGAGAAATGCAGAATCATCTTCGTTCATCAATTCATCCAAATCTTTAGCCAACATTTTAATTGAAATTTCAAGATATTGAAGCAGAAATCTCGTTTAACATCTGTCACTAAAACAGAAGCTTCATCTCATTCGAATAATTCACGAAATATATGTTAAGATCATTCCTTCTTTTTTTTAGCATGGTTCAAATTAGACTGAAGAAACGAGCAAATACATAGTCTCCATAAATCACTCTATTCATAGAAATAGCAGGGGTGTCTATATTCTTGATTCCCCATGAAAAATATTATTATCTGAAGTTCATGAGTCTCAGAATAATACACAGTTGAAAAAGTTTATCCAGAAGGAATATTGAGATTATTACGTATTTTTCATGCATTTCACTCATTTATACATATGCATTGACCCATGACCAGATGACATTATATACGCGTATATATGTATATTATATTTATATGGGATACGAGAAAAAGGTTACGGCATTATATACACACCACCAACTGATCAGCTGGTATATGATGATGATGTTACCCACGGTGACTGAAATATGACTCAGACAACGTTATATACGCGTATGTGTATGTATATGTAAATGGGATATGGGAAATGTTTACGGTGCTATATACACACCACCGCCTGATCAACTGGTATATGTTGATGATGTGCCCACAGTGGGTGAGACGATATAATAGGATGCCCTCAGTGGCTTGATGATATTATGTACACCCATACCTATGCATGACACGACATTTATACGCATGTGTATAACGTTATAAACGTTTTAGAATTTACAAAGTTATTCAGATTTAAAGATAAGTTTCTATATTCCATGTTTCATCTATGTCTATTACGTACTTATTTTCATGCCTTACATACTCAGTACATTTTTCGTACTGACGCCCAATTTTACGGGGCCTGCATTTCATGCCCGCAGGTACAGGTAGGCAAGCTGACGGTCCCCCTTTTTAGGATCCCTGACCAGCGAGAGTTCTCGTGCTCCATTTGATCCGGAACTGCTTTTGATTTTGGTACGATATATATATATATATATATATATATATATATATATATATATATATATATATATATATATATATATATATATATATATATATATATATATATATAGGTATGACGTGGCTCAGTTCCGTCGTTGTACAGTTATGTTTTTTATTAGAGGTTTGTGGACAGTATGTCTAGTTGGGTTGTATGTGACCTTGTCGGCTTTCAATTTTGGATGTCGTCTACAGTAGCCTTGTCGGCTCGCCTACTGTATTCTGCATGTATACGTACATATGTCTTGGTGGCAGGTTTCCTTCACGTATGTCAATTTCGTAATGCAGTAGACGTTATACAGGTTCATATCCTAGACGCATGTTTAGGGGTGTTTGACAGGTAGGAGTCAGGCACCGTCGCGGTCCATCGGTTTGGGTCGTGACAGAAAAGAATGGAGAACTCCTACCACGTAATTAGCGCTGCACCAACCGACATATGCCTCTCATAAGCCTCCTACAAGGTAAATGCAGCTCTAGTAAACTGAAAAGTAGTGAATGACTAGTCTCTAGAATACCTGATGTGCCGAGGATCATTTGACATCTATTAAAGAAACCTTAGGCATCCTCCAACTCTGCCTCGCTGAAGGTTGGAGGTTGAAGTCTGCCAAACCTCTCTAGTTTCCGCTGCTTATCATCAGTCCCATCTTCGTACATACGGAACCGACTCAGCCGTTGCTCCATCGCACTTGAGCCTCCGCACATGCGGAGACCTTTCGCTTCTACAGCTCTACCCTATCATGCCTATTTACGCTCTTGCGGACCTTCTTGCATAGAAGCGCATCCGCTTTTGCTGAATAACCTCCGACCTGCGCTCCTAGGCATCCTTTCCAAATCTCACATCTGCAGATACATGGTCGCTTCTACGGCTTCGCACATATGGCCAAAACCTCACAGGTGCAGTTAAACCAAAATAGTATCCAACAATATTTCACTAAGTCAAAACCTCAATCGATTTCAATCCGTATCACCTCCGAGGCCCCCCGGGACCGCATCCAAACACACCAACATGTCCTAAAATACGATACAAACTTAGTCGAAGCCTCAAATCATATCAAAATCACAAATTGTTCCCCAATTTAAGCCTGATGAAACTAATGAATTTTTTACTTCTAAAACCAAAGTCGAGTCATACCAAAGCAATTTAGTTTGACCTCAAATTTTGTACACAAGTCATAAGTGACACAACAGACCTGCTCCAACTTCGAGACACAAAATCTGAGGCCAGTATCAACAAAGTCAACTCTCGGTCAAACCTCTCAACCTTCACCTTTCCAACTTTCATCATTCAAGCCAAAATAAACTACAGACATCCAAATAAATATCCGGACACACTTCTAAGTCCAAAATCACCATACGAAGCTAGCAGAACCATCAAAACTCCATTCCTCAGTCGTCTACACAAAAGTCGAACTCCGATCAACTCTAACAACTTAAGCTTCCAACCTTTGAACTAAGTGTCCCAATTCGCTCTGAAACATCCCCGAGACCAATCCAACCAATCCAATAAGTCACATAACCACATATGAATATGGAGACAACGATAAATGGAACAGGGCTACAATACACTCACTTTCAACGCACAAGGCTTCAATTTTTAATCAAGATCTGCTTTTATTGATAGCAAGATGCAGTGATGAAGATTATAAATGTAGGGCTCCATTATTTTAAGAATGTGCTCAATTTCAACGTACATGGCTCTAATTTTTAACTAACGTCGACTTTTGTCCATGACAAGCAGTAGTAATGAAGATTATGAATATAAAGCAGATCAAGTATTGTCAAGAAAATTCAGGTCCATGGAAAAAATTGTTAGGGTTTGCCCTGTTTTTCTTTTTATATTTGGATTTTACCAAAGCATATCAATTATAATATCTTTTGATATATTCATTTATTTTCTAATTTATTATCGTTAATGCCTTGTTATTTCGACCCTAACAATTATTTGCGGTGTTTGATTGGACACAAAGTTATAAAAAGAAATAGTAAGAGTTTTGAAACTTGTAGTGTAAAATTCATAAACATTTAGTTGGTTATAAATTATTTCATTAAAGATATAGTAAGAATTTTAAAGTAGAATTGTTTCTGAATAAGGAAGTATGAATTTTTTTCCTGAAAAGAACTAAAAAAAATAAGACACGTAAGTGGAACAAAGAGTACATTATTTTACATGATATTATTTCTAATTGGTAAACTAAATAGGCTTTTCTTTTACTGAATTTTGTCCGAATTTCTGAGCAGTTCTAACTATAAAATAGAAAATAATGGTTTTATAATATTCTCTGTTGATTTACTAAATTCGTATATTTATTTTCAGAAAATAGTGCTATATTGTTCGAATTCACCTAATAACATTGTCGCTGGTACTACAATCCTTCATTCTTTTTTAAAATGAGAAATTAATAAATTACATGCACATGTGTATTCAAAAACCAAAATGCTGTTCCTAAAAGATGAATTAATAATGGTGCATAATTGAATTCATTTGCAGTTGTTAGCTGAAAGAGCAACGTCCTTGTAAAACATTAAATTAGAAAGTTGATTTATTCAGGACAGCAGTTATTACTACAACTAGTTGGAAGGTGCATTGATGAAAATTGAAATTATCCTGCGCCTCATTCTTGTGTGACATAAGGACGAACCTCAACCTATGGTCAGAAGCGGAGCCATATTTTTTTCAACTGAATAGACATATGTAGTTAGTACTACTTATTAAAAATATTGTTGAATTCGTGTTGGAGTTTTAAAAATATTATTTTAGTCAATAATAAGTGTCCTTTATATAATCAAGAAGGACTTAATTGTTATTAACACATCACTTAGAAAGAAAAATATCTACAAAAGCTAGGTATTTTGGACATCAACTTAAATTCAATCAGGTCAAGAAACATAAAAAAAAAAGCATTGAATTGTACCCAACTACCAGCCGTACCTAAGAATACACCTACTGAACTATTTCTAACCTAGCTTGGATTCGAATCCTTACTCCTTAGTTAGAAAACTCCTCTATAAAAGGAGCTCTTTCATAAACTTTATGACACACCAATTAGAACTTGCAAAAATTAAACACATCTATTGCAACACGTTATCTTCAAATTAAACTAGCTCAGTAAAAAATGGCTAAAGTAGCATTGTTGGTGGTGGTGTGCATGGCAGCAGTAGCTGTGATGCTAACGCCCCATGCAGACGCTGCCATCTTTTGTGGGCGGGTTGTTTCGAGCTTGATACCATGCATTAACTATGTGATAAAAGGTGGTGCTATTCCAGCACCATGTTGCAATGGAATTAAGTCCCTCAACAACCAAGCTACCAGCACTCCCGATCGACAGACGGCTTGTAACTGTATTAAATCTGCTGCTGCAAGCATCAAGGGCATCAACTTCAGTCATGCTGGTAGTCTCCCTGGCAAATGTGGCGTCAACCTTCCCTACAAGATTAGCCCTTCCATTGACTGCTCCACGTACGTATCTAATACACACCTATTTATTTTGTAATAGTACATGAGTGATGTAGGATAACAACCTCTTCATTTTTACGCTTTCAAAAATAATCCTGGCAGCACATAAAAAATATGAATATTTTTGTCATTTCATTCTTCTCATTTTTCACTAAAACGCCTTCGCCTCTCAAAAAAAAAAAAATTTCCACCATTTTTTTCATTTGTAGGACCTTTTATCGGCCAGTTTTCTCCTACAATCGATCTCATAATTCACATGTCAAATAAACAAGTGTGCCTCACATAATTATTATTTGGTCCAAATGTACAAATTAATATGACTGTCAAGTAATAAAAAGGTAAGATTAACTTAAAGAGCAAATCAAAACTCAAAATTTAATTTTAAATGTATACTAGTTTAAAGACTGAATCCAAGATTAAAAAAGAAAGATTGAAACTATTTTGAGCTTTAACTTACCAAAAATTACACCATTGAGTTTGTTCTTCATTTTTCTCTAATTATTTTTTGGTTGGCGATTTTAAAATGTTGCAGGGTGCAGTAAGATTTGTGAGTTAACTTATGGTAGCAGGATAAAGGATATGGGAATAAATAAGATACATTCTTGGAGAAGATGGATGAAGCTTTTGTTGCATCTTCTAATGTTTCGATCATTTTTAGTTTAGTATAGTACTTATGTGTGTTTACTATATTGCTATTCAAAATATTGTATCCTTTCAATTTTTTGACTACTATGATATCATGCTACTTCTAGTAATTTCTTCTCTTTTTTCCAGTTTTATCTTCTTCGAGATTTAAAACGGCTTTTTTAAAACATTTCTCTTGACTACTCATCTTAAGATTGGCTGATAAAGTACAAGGTACTAATAGCTACTGATGCCTAACGCATAAACTTAGTTTATGTTATTCTTGAGGATCTTTCCAACCTTTGCCTCGATATAGTCTCTACAAATTAATCTTGACAAATCCAAGTTAAAACTGCTCTATATCTTTCCACTATGCATCCATTATGTTGTCCGACCACATAACATTGAAACTTCTTTAAAGACGGAGTTAAGAGTTTAACAAAACATTACAAATTTCGGATCCTAAACTACTGTTGACCAACCACATATCACTGAAAAACCTATTGAATATCGGTGTTTACCCTTAAAAATGGATAGCAATTGAATTTATATGCGATTTTAAGGATATGTGAATTAATTAAATACAAGTGACTAATGACGTAGATTAAGCAAATGAAAGACGTGATAAATAGCCAAACCAATGATAAGAGTGATCCCGAGCTCGATTAATAGCTCATGAGGAACCTGCCTCCAATTTTGGGCTTGTACTTATGAAGAACAAATTAACAAAATAAAAGCTTTGAATAACAGAGAGAATGCAAATAGATTGCCTTGGTAAGCAAGTTACAATGCATCTGATGAATAATAAGCCTTCCCTTTATATAGTAGGGAGTTCTACCCTAAGTATAATCCTAAGATAGGTAAAAAAATTCCATTTCGCTAATCATTGATTTTCCGCCGATACGGGCCGAGATTCATATCGTGATATCCGATTGGACACGGACATCACAGCCCTTTGTTAGTTGTGTGAAGTTTTCTGGTATTGCTCTCCGAGGTCTAGAGGTTCGAACTGGACTCGAGGGAGGTGATCCTAATTCCACCGAGGGCAGTGTTTTACTCGAGCTCTAATACAAGAGGCTCCTCCCTCTGACTCAGAATACTCACGATCAAGTCCCTACTCCATTTGCTCACTAGAAAATTGGGATGCTCTGTGGGTTCGATTTTACCTGCATAAGATAGTCTCCTCATTTCTCAAAGAGTAGGTTTGCCTAAATGATGGGAAAATGTCTCCGATTCCTTCATCCACACGTTACGCCGAGGGAGTTGAAACGTTTCATCAGTCGCGTCGTTCTGACTTCGGGCATGTGTCTCCCATCAGCAGGTTGCCCCCGAATGCGAAGCGTCGGCTGTTTCCATATAAAAGCTTCCTCCCTTTGTTGGTTTTCTACTTTTTGACTAAATTACTACCTTCGAGCTTTAAATCCATCATCAAACCTTCTTCTAATCTATATCATCATCCTTGTTCTTCAATTGACATAGTAATTTCCAAATTTTGCCCAGATTTTCTTTAAATATGTGTACTTTGTTCTTCATCTTCAAAACCCATTTTTCCAAAACATTGCATTCTTTCCCCAAATTTTCAAATATTCCCGAGATAACAATGGCCAAAACATCGAAAATAGTTCCTCAACAAGTTGCCTCTTCATCTTCTCAACCGGCCGCTCATGCTGAAGCGGTTGCCCGTGAAGTGGTCGTCCTTGAAACTTCTTCCCCTGCTATGGTGTTTAACGAACCGACTGCCAAGTCTTTGTTAAAAATGTGTGTTCTTGGGGGTTGCTCAATTGCAAATGACTTTAAAGTCGAGAAACCTTCTCGCAAATAGGATCGTGGCAAAGTGGTTTCGAGGTACATATTTCGTGACGGAAGATGTTCTTGCCATAGTTCATAAGGACTGCCATTGGGAAGGCAAGAACATAATAGTCATCGGGCCCAAGGACACCGTTACTACCTACGTGGATGGGTACTTAAGTGTTTACACTTATCCCTTTTACACTAGGATCGGTGGATCCTATCGTTATGGAGTTTTGTAAAAGGCACGAGGTGTGCCTCAGGAAAATACATCCATCATTGTAGAGGATTGTGATCCCTCTCCGCTACTCCATGAACAAGACCGAGTCTCGTCGGTTCAAGATCAACCACCTGCTCCGATTATACAGTCCCCGATTGTTACAAGGAGGACTAATCAAGCTTACTCGCTGGGCAGCAAGGCCCTTTTTTTGAGTATCGACGTAGACCAGGACCTGGCCAGGCAGGGACGCTTCGTTCGGGTGAAAATCAAGGACTTGATCCCCCCGAATACAATCCATTTCTAATGAAGAGGGATGTGTCTCGTAAATGCAATCCCTCTTTGAACATAAAAATTCTTTTCTTCAATCTCTATTTTCTCATTCATGATTATGGTTGTGTAGTTGTCGCCCGAGTTCCGAATGCGCTTCCCCGGCTAAAGAAGTGGATCGAGGGCACATGTACTTAGATTTCATACTTCGTGCGCACATGGCATGGACTCTTGAAGGGCCTATGGGAGGCTCGTTCTCACGATAAGACCTCTTTTTGAATGGTGAATATCAAGTTTCCACCTTCCATTACACTGACTTCTCTTCCCCTTTGTTATTGTAGGTTTGCCTAAGACCGCCAAACATAGGCCTTCGTAAGTGGACGAGTATGTGCCCCCGCTCATTGATCCCACGGTTGCTGGGCAGCCTGGAGTTGCCGCAGAGGAAAAGAAGAAAAGGAAGAGAAAACCTTCGGGCTCCCCAGGCTTCAAGGTGCAGAAGCCAAAGAAAAGTGTGGCTCCTAAGCCTAAGAAACGCTCCAGTTTTCGAATGTTGGAATCCGATTCAATTCTTCGGCTCAGGATCGAGTCCAAGGAAGATGATTTTTCCATTGTCCACGGAATGATGTTTTTTTGGAGGGCAGGTGGCAACCGAGGGAGAGATTCCTGAATCCGATCTCTCTCAGGCTCAGGAGGCTGATATGAAGGCGGGGACCGAGACCACCGTGTCATCGGTTCCCTTCGAATGAAGTGCTCGATGTAATGGAAATTATGGGGATTCCACCCTCTTACACCGAGTCCATACTTTAAAAGGCCCAGACATGAAAGGAGAAGTCCAACGAAGCGGTTCATGGCATAGACGATCCCCTTCACTCCTTTTTAGATGGTGTTGACTCATTTACTTTGGAAGATTTCTCCTAGCTTAGCGACCTGGAGGTTCGAAGAGACACGTCTTTGGAAGCCGGTGGGCCGAGTTCGTGTTATGACCGGGACTTCCCACCCTCGATAGTCATGATGGTGCCTACTAATGGGAGCTAGGCAAGCCAAATTTAATTACCTTATCCTTAATAGCATCATACCTTTTTAACAATTATCATCAATAATATAAAAGCAATAGAATTAAATAATAAGCGGAAGTATTAAATTATGGAAAACTTAATAGAAATACGAAAAATTCAACATAAGCCTCTACTCAAGACTGGCGTCACAATACTCACGAACTAATAAGAATACTGAATAATATCGTCTGAAAGCAAATATAACTGTTTGCCTCAAATACAATGAGGTAACATGCTAAAATAAAGGATAGAGGAGACGTCGGGCCTGTGGACATCTGCAAGGCTACCTCGGTGTCTCGCTGGACTGAAAGCCTGCTCCCACGCAACTGCTGCTACTGTCCAAAACCTGGATCTGTGCAAAATAGCACAGAGTGTAGCATCAGCACAACTGACCCTATCTATTGGTAAGTTTATGGCCTAACCCTGATAAGGTAGTGACGAGGCTAGTACCAGACTCCAGACAAAACCTGTGCAGTTATATAGTATATTGCAGAAAATAAATAGTAATGAGTAGTTATAAGGGAAGGGGGTACATGCCTTGGGCAAAACAATTCAACTTAGCAGAAATTGAATAACATATGAAGGAACAGTATAATGTCTAAGACCATATGATAGTACTACTATTGCGGCGTTCAACCTGTAAGGCCCCAAAAAATTTTGCTAGGCGATATAGGATTTCGGGGTGCCAGATAGAGTAATTGTAATATTTTATTTGCTTTCAATATGATGTAGATGAATTGGATGTGGTGAATAAGTGTATGAGTCATGAAATAAGTGATGTGAGGTCCAAAGGGAAGCCTAAGTCTAAGCCAAGTTGGAAACTTTCATAATAGTCTAAGATTTCAAATAAGTTTGCACAAGTCCTCAATTTGGACGAGCATATCTTCGTGTATATGAGGAGTTGTGGGATGCGCAACCTATTAAATAAAATCTCTTTGAATCTAGTTTCCAACGCATCAAATCGTTTGTCATTTGGAGGTGTATATAGAAAGTTATGATCATTTTACCAGACATGGATCACCAACGCGCCCAGGCGCACGGCCGCAGGATGGACCGTGGGGCTTCCTGCCTGGAACCGCGGGTGAACCTGTGAAATGTCTAAAATACCCCTGATCAGTGTAAAAACCAAAGGGGGTATCACCTTTCCTTCATTTTTGTCATTCAAGCTCGAATTGGGCAAGATTTCTTCATCCTACTAAGACCTCCAACCCCTCCCATCTTCAAGGAAAGTGATCCTTATGATCTTGGTGTGAAATTCCATCATTTATACACTAATATTGATGAAATCTTCACATAAACACTTAGATTTTTCAAGAAATTTCTTCAAGAACCCAACGAAGGGTTTTGCAAGATGTCTTCCAAAAAGGTAAATCCTACACCTTAGACTTACAAATATGGAGTTATTATGGGAATATGAGTATGGATTAAGTATTGTAACACATGGGATAGTGATTGGAAGCCATAAGTGCCTAACCTAGGTTGTGTTGGTATTGTAGAGATTGTGAGGTGGGTTATTGAGGTATGATTCTTGGGGTAATAGTATTGTATATACATGCATGTACAAACTAGGCTTGTGGGAAGATTGATCTATATAAATAAGTAAAAATGGGGTTGGGGAATGAAGGAAGTCATGTAAAAGGAATTAAAAAGCAAAATGCTCAACTAGTGTTCGATAAAATGCTCAAATGAGTTGAAACCATGAATACCTTCATAATTTGTGTTCTATTTTATTATGTCTCAAGTAGATTGGGATTGCTAGAATTTCTGAAACGTCGTAGTAACTTAAGAAACGCTTAAACGAGGAATGTATGGCTAACTTTAACCTTTGTAAATTCCTCTTATTTGGTGTACGGGTAATTGGTATGTGTTTACATACATGGACTATTTGTAAATTTTTGGGATTAATGTGCCTTGAACGTTGTTGGTTAAGTCTTCTGATATGATTGTGCAAGTAAATGGCAAGAAACAATGTGTGGGTGTGAATGTGTTGGTGTGGTAAGAGCTGTGTAACAAATGATGGAAAGAAATCGTAATTGATGCAATTGAAACAATTGTGGTAATATCATATGTGGCTTGTCGTGGGCAATTATCATTGTGACTTAAATTGTACATTGGGCTATTATATATGATGGAAATGGTATTTTTGGTTATGGAAATTCTTTGTGAAAGATTGTTGTTATTCCTTGAAAATTATTGTTGTTGTTCTTGTGAATTGTTGTGGTTGTTGTATTATTTGTGAATTGTGATTGTCCGGTGGGATCGAATTGCGCGCCGCAACACAAAATGATAAATTATGGGTTGGGATGATAAGGGTGGCCGAGGTAATAAGGGTGGAAAAAGTGATCGAAATCACTATTGACATGAAAATATGTGAAAGTTGTGAAATCATTGATGTGATGAAATAATGTTGAAAGGGGGAAAAGAAGAGATTTTGAAACTTGTTTGGCTTTGGTTGTTCCTTTCTTGTGCATTTGATCGTTGATTCTATTACTCTTTGTTACTTGTGTGTTGTTTGATTTTGCTTGGGGTAAATTTTGTTGATACATACCAGTACAATTCAAATGTACTGACGTCCCTTTTGCCGGGGGCACTACATTCGTGTTATGATTGTAGGTGGATCCATAGCAGGTACCCTAGTCCACCGACCGTAGCTCCCCTTCACTTTCCGTCAGCTGTATTGGTGAGTCCTTTTCCTCTCGAGGCCCTGTGTGGCTCATGCCGCTCTCTTTTTATTCCGGAGTCATGTTTTGGTATTTGTTTAAGGTATAGTCAGAGCCTTGCTACCGGCAAGTATTGTATTATCCTTTGTATCCCTAGAGGCTCCGTAGACAGTAAATGTGGGTTACGAACTTATGTAAGTATGTATTTTATATGTTGGGCGGTGTAAGTTGTAAACCTCATTAAGTAACCATGTATGTTATGTATGTTTTGTAAAATGTATTTTATTTATAAATGGCAAATTCCTTGATTAATGAGCGACGGAAATATGGGGTAACACATGGGATAAGAAAGGCACCCAGGTCCGCTTGACTGGGGTGACCCGGTCAGGCGCCGATCATGTCCCTCGATTTTTGGGGCGTGACAAATTTTGTATCAGAGCCTAAGGTTTTAAAGTGTCCTAGGATGTCTTGAAACCGTGTCTAGTAGAGTCCTTCTTATCGGTGTGTTGTCGACCACAACCATAAGTTGGAGGCTATTCGGACATTAATGAATTTTACCCTTCTTTGATACTCCAATCGTGCGATAGAGCTCAAGTGAGGGAGCTGATTTCCTCTCTAAGTCTTATTCTCAAGATTGGTAACCTTGATACCATAATCCATTATTTTGAAGCATGTAAGGAGGGATTGATCCCACCATTGAGTCCGAGTGACTTTCCCAAGGACTTGTTAGGAGAATGTATTAAGTTGTGGATGGATTGGTAAAACATATCGCTAAGAGGGGAGTGTCCTTGTCCCTATTGATGTCTCTGCACCATCAGATCATATAGTATATCAGTATGTTACCTACGTACGTTAGGGATGTTGAGTCGAGGGGTATTGACTAAGCTATTGACCAACCAACCTAAAGTCATTAAGTGAGTCAAATAAGAATTTCTACTCATTGTATATGTACATCCATATTAAAGAGTTCTCGTAAACATGGTCTTAATACGGTATTAAATAACAAAATATTGCGTGTATCTACTCTTTGAACGAGATGCACTATTAGTGAATCTACTCTATTATGAATTCTCTTATTTACATTCTTGTGGAATTAAGTTTTATAATTATGCCCTTGAATTGAGTTATAACTCTAGGGTTGATACTTCCCACTTACTTTTCCTAAATTCTTACCAAGGGACTATATCCAATGAATTTCATACAGAATCTTTTTATTTAAATGGACAAAATCTACTCGCTTGTGCCTATACATGCACCATCGTAAAATTTACCTATGTGATGTGAAGTTCCATGCAAAGCATCCCAGCGTTGAGATACTTCTCGAGTCAATCTTTTACTCAGTTGTGTATATGGCTTATATGGTTTGAATAGTCAATATACTCTCTTGCAAATATCATCATGAAAGTTTCTCACTACCTAGTAACATAAGGGTATACCTTAACACCTATCACAGGAGTGCATGTAAATCGAAATGGTCACCGTGTGCATAAAGTCTCTCTGAAAATTGGGATCCTCACATCCCCGTCATAGGAAAATATTATGTTGCCATAACTTTTGTGTCCACTTGGTACATCCCGCTGTAGGTAGCTCACTTTGTTCTAGTATTAAGGTTGCTCGTGGCCTAGTCGTATATTGCAGTAGGGAGTTAATATAGCAGAAGCATGTCCAGCTCATAACAGATGTTTATTTTCTCTTTACACCTCCATAACATGTGTTCATTGTGTTCTTTAGTTAGTGAATCCATTGTGCCAGTTTCCCCACACTCGTTCGATAACCATCAAAGAACATATCCTTCCATGATTCATGGTAACACTTCCTTTCTCGTAAGGACCCCTACTAGGCTCTCTGTCAAGACCAAGCACACCTTTGGGGGTTATTATAGCACGACACATATTTCTCATATTCTTCTGTATTTCATTAGCATCTAGGTAGTTCTCAAGTTAAAATCCATGAAGAACTCATTATGAACATTTGCAAACCCTCCGTGATTATTCTATACTATCTCATTGGGTTATCATATCACTTCAAGTTCATCAAGGGTTGATAGTATGTCGCAATTACTGAAATTGAATGATCTCTTTCTGATAATGGATTATCTACACCTGTGCTAGTCCAACGATCTGCTTATTAGTCTAACTCTTGCCTTTAGGTTTTGGGTTGACCAAGGATAAATACACCTAGTAACACATTCATATGTCAAAGCCTTTATCTCAGTCAAGTCTTATAGCATCTCCCAATGTGGTTCCCAATAGCCGGTTGTGTAGAAGTGTGTTTTAGTGCTTTATTATGAAGTAGAGTTGTTAAACATAATTGGATTATTTTGAATTCTAGAGCTATACATCACGTGACTTCATATAGAGATCTTCTTTATAAAAAAGGGGGTAACTTCTCTTAATCGCTTTATATTACCGCCCTTCCTAGTGGATAAAATGTAAAGGTTACTTCCATAAGGCTCTTTCACTTTCTTTTCATTCGTCCTGCATGGTGTGTTGTTTACCCATAATCTTCAATGCGATATTATCTCAATGTCTTGACTAGTCATCCAACTATACGATTCAATTAAATTCACCTTATTTTTATACTCTACAAGTTCCCTTTTCTAAAAGGACACTGAAAGTGGGTAAATTCCCCTTTACTATGGACTTCTAATATCTTCGGCTTAATTTAAGCTTGTTGGTTCCAAATGGTGCTCATTAGTTTTGCTACACTACTTTCTATTTCATCTGATAACTCTCATTGTAAAATTCATTTATGTTTCATGGCATCAAAGAGGAAGTCTTGTAGCATTAAGGAAGGGTACATATTCCTTTTGTTAAAACAAATAAATATTGTTGGTATTCTTTGTAGATGTTCTTCTAACAACCATTTACCTGCTCTGCTTATCCATGTGACTAGATAACTAGGGTTGCTTCTCTTTGATAAATGCATTAAGACGTCTCATTCTTTTGAACTTATCTATGTGAGCACTTTGAGGTCCTGTTTTATACCAACTCGTAATGATTTTAAGTACTTTCTCGTCATTGTTAATGATTTTCTAGGACCACGAGGGCATATCTATTGGGTTTCAAAAAGTAATGATTTTTGCTTAAGGCTCAAGATTTAATTGTCGTGATGTATGTCCTTTTCAAAGGTCTTAAATGGGTCGGATTGAATGGGTTACGTGGCCTTCTTCTCACTCGACTTCTACAATAATTGACTATATCATTGTCATGTGAGGGAGTTTTGCTACCCTTGGTAGTCCACCTCTTTTGGTGGATAAGAGTGTCATTTGTCTTTCTCCCCGGAGAATCATGATAACCCTTGGAACGCCTCTAACCAATACATGATTTCATCACAACATTTAGATGTCCGAGCTATGTGGTTTCACTCGTAAAAGGTTGAGATTAGATGCCTTTAGATTTTTGCACATATCATGAGCATATTGATTTGAAAGACAAGTGTCCGCATCTTTAGTTCTCACATATATGATCAACTATCAGGAAGGGTTGAGATGTCTGAAATGTGATAATCTCATAATTGCTTAACTTTTTCTCATCTTCATGGGCTTACGACATAGATTCCTTGTGTCAGCTAACGTCATGAGTGTAATTCCACTTTATGTATTTTGAATCCCATATTGCATTCAAGTTACCAGAGCATGAATTGATTTTTCCTTCACCCTAGGGAACGACGGGGTCATGTACTTGAATTTTCCTCCTTAATGATTCCTATTGCCAATGTACTACTTACCCCTATGCCTCATTTGTGTAATAATTGATGTCGTCACACTAATTAACCATGTCAGCATTGTTAGTTGTAACTTTCGTGTCCCTTAGCATATAACCTCATAAAGTACTCTACGCAGCGCATTAATGGATTCTGAATAACTCCAGGCTGATCTTGGACCCTATTGTTCCTCATTGTATTAAATCCATTGGGTATTGTAAGTTCAGACGAGTCAAAGATGAAGCTTCACAGTGTGATCACATACATATTTGATAGGTAATTTTATGGTCAGTTTATGATAGCACATCTTAGGGTAATTGTTGAAGGTCATCAAGGGTTTAGTGTGAGTGTTCGCCTAGAGATTTAGAGTTTGGAGGGTGAGCAGGCTATTCTCAGTATTTTTCCCCTGAAGATGTTGTGTGAGTTGATAATAAAGGTTGCATAAGTGTATTCCACAATAGGCCGCAGTAGGAATATGAAGTGTCCCCATAGTTGTTCTCCATATATTTTGTGGATTCACATGTCTATGTCTAAGAAAGTAGGTGGAGATCAATTATGTATCATTCCGACGGAAACTATTAAAGGTAAAGTTAGTGGTTAGTTAGCTTATGCGAGATATCTACTTGTTATCCTTGTTAAGTAAGTTTAGGGGTCGAAATTTCTCTCGTGAATGTGTTCTGGCGAAGTCTGTAGATATAAGAGGACATTTAAGGCCGAGAGTGTTTTGGAAATAAAATATTTTCTCTTGATTGCATAGCAGTTGGTTTTTATTTGAAAGGTGCCTTTTAGGTGATATGATTTTAAAATGTGCAGTCCATGCACAGGTATCATCGTAATAACGTAGTGTTTGTAATGCTGAGGTTCTTGTCATTGATATATAAATATTGTGGTGCTTTATCCAGTTGAGGAAGCCATATGGGAAGCGGAAGATGAAATGAAAGAAAAATATTCCCATTTGTTTAAACAAGTCTAGTAGTGATCGTGCGAACTTTTATCTCTAAGAAAACTAATGTTGTGTTCCATTTGGTGTAAAGACACCCCATATCTCCCCTAAATGCTTTACTATTGTAACTCCTCAGGTTGTGCAAGAATTGTATGTGTTGTGATTATTTGAGTCATGTGCAAACCATTTTTGGTAAATGAAACTTTTGGAAGTACTCTTTTGATAAGTGAATGATTAATGGTAGTATAGATTGGTAATGATTAATTGAAATGTGTATAGTGTATTGGTTGAACCGTATGGGACTCATTTAAGTGACCAAACTATGTGCAAAAATGTGTCAAGTGATTGAATATGTGCAAGTGTTGGGGAAATGAATTGTATACCAGTTGTAGGGATAATAGAAGTTGTGTAATGGTGCTTGGAAATATGTTTCGGGGCTCTCTGGCGGGTGGATATGTCCAAATTACAAAGGAAACTCTGGCGAAATTTTCTAAAAATATGGGAATTAGTAAAAATTTGTGAGCTTGCGTATCGTGTTTTTCTTTTTTCAAAACCAACTGATTTTCAAAATCCTCATTCGAGGATGAATGATCTTCCGGGGGGGGGGGAAATGTAAGGCCCCGGAAAATTTTGCTAGGCGATATAGGATTTTGGGGTTCCAGGTAGAGTAATTGTAATATTTTAGATGTAGATGAAATAAGTGATGTGAGGTCCAAAGGGAAGCCTAAGTCTAAGCCAAGTTGAAAAATTTCATAATAGGCTAAGATTTCAAATAAGTTTGCACAAGTCCTCACTTTGGACGAGTATATCTTCGTGTATATGAGGTGTTGTGGGATGAAAAATCTATCAAATTAAATCTATTTGAGTCTAGTTTCTAACACAACAAACCGCTTGTCATTTGGAGGTGTATACAGAAAGTTATGACTATTTTACCAGACATGCATCACCAGCGCGCGCTGCGGGGTGGACCGCGGGGCTTCCTGCCTGGAACCGCGGGGTGGACCGCGGTGAAATGCTGCGGACCGCAGGGGAACCTGTGAAATATCTAAAATACCCCTGGTCAGTGTAAAAACCAAAAGGGGTATCACCTTTCCTTCATTTTTGTCTTTCAACCTCGAATTTGGCAAGATTTCTTCATCCTACCAAGACCTCTAACTCCTCCCATCTTCAAGGTAAGTAATCCTTATGATCTTGATGTGAAATTCCATCATTTATACACTAATATTGATGAAATCCTCACATAAACACTTAGATTTTTCAAGAAATTAATTCATGAATCCAAAGAAGGATTTTGCAAGATTTCTTCCAAAAAGGTAAATCCTACACCTTAGACTTACAAATACGGAGTTATTATGGAAATATGAGTATGGATTAAGTATTGTAACACATGGGATAGTGATTGGAAGCCATAGGTGCCTAACCTAGGTTATGTTGGTATTGTAGAGATTGTGAGGTGGGTTATTGAGGTATGATTCTTGGGGTAATAGTATTGTGTATACATGCATGTACAAATTAGGCTTGTGGGAAGATTGATCTATATAAATAAGTAAAGATGGGGTTGGGGAATGAAGGAAGTCTTGTAAAAGGAATTAAAAATCAAGATGCTCAACTAGTGTTCTATAAAATGCCCAAATGAGTTGAAACCATAAACACCTTCCTAATTTTTGTTCTATTTTGTTATGTCTCAAGTAGATTGGGATTGCTAGAATTTCCGAAACGTCATAGTAACTTAAGGAAAGCTTAAACGAGGTATGTATGGCTAACTTTAACCTTTGTAAAGTCCTCTTGTTTGGTGTACGGGTAATTGGTATGTGTTTACTTACATGGACTATTTGTAAATTCTTCGGACTAATGTGCCTTGAACGTTGTTGGTTAAGTCTTCCGATATGATGGTGCAAGTAAATGGAAACAAACCAAATGTGTGGGTGTGAATGTGTTGGTGTGGTAAGATCTGTGTAACATATGATGGAAAGAAATCGTAATTAATGCAATTGAAACAACTGTGGTAATACCATATGTGTCTTGTCGTGGGCAATTATCATTGTGACTTAAATTGTACATTGGGCTGTTATATATGATGGAAATAGTATTCATGGTTATGGAAATTCTTTGTGAAATATTGTTGTTATTCCTTGAGAATTGTTGTTGTTGTTCTTGTGAATTGTTGTGGTTGTTGCATTGTTTGTGAAATGTGATTGTCCGGTGGGATCGGGTTGCGCGCCGCAACACAAAATGATAAATTGTGGGTTGGGGTGATAAGGATGGCCGAGGTAATAATGGTGGTCGGGGTAATAAGGGTGGAAAAAGTGATCGAAATCACTATTGACATGAAAATATGTGAAAGTTGTGAAATCATTGATGTGATGAAATTATGTTGAAAAGGGGAAAAGAAGAGATTGTGAAACTCTTTTGGCTTTGGTTGTTCCTTTCATGTGCATTTGATCGTTGATTCTATTACTGTTTGGTACTTGTGTATTGTTTGATTTTGCTTGGGGTAAAGTTTGTTCATACATACTAGTACAATTTAAATGTACTGACGTCCCTTTTGCCGGGGGCGCTACATTCGTGTTATGATTGTAGGTGGATCTATAGCAGGTACCCTAGTCCACCGACCGTAGCTCCCCTTCACTTTTTGCCAGCTGTATTGGTGAGCCCTTTTCCTCTGGGCCCTGCGTGGCTCATACCGCTCTCTTTTTATTCCGGGGTCATGTTTTGGTATTTGTGTAAGGTATAGCCGGAGACTTGTTACTGGCAAGTATTGTATTATCCTTTGTATCCTTAGAGGCTCCATAGACAGTAAATGTGGGTTACGAACTTATGTAAATATGTATTTTGTATGTTGGGTGGTGTAAGTTGTAAACCTCATTAAGTAACCATGTATGTTATGTATGTTTTGTAAAAAAGTATTTTATTTATAAATGGCAAATTCCTTGATTAATGAGAAGTGAAAATATGGGGTAACACATGGGATAGGAAAGGCACCCAGGTCCACTTGACTGGGGCAACCCGGTCGGGCGCCGGTCATGTCCCTCGATTTTTGGGGCGTGACACAATCCGATCCATACGTTTAAATATACATGTTGCGGCGTGCAACCCAAACCAATAAGTATAACATATACCTGTTACGGAGTGCAACCCGATCCATTCTAATTTATGTCTCGGCATCAACCTGATCCACTATACTGTATGTTGCGGCACGCAACCCGTTCATAATATACATAACTTACCATAACCACAATCACAAACCTCAGTAGTGGATCAATCATAAAATACTCTATCCCGTCAAAGGAACTCAACAGTACAAGTATACTCATCCCGGCAAGGGAGAACTAGATATAGCTAATCTCAATTCGGACTTTAGCATTTCTATTAACACCATTTCTAACTCATAATTAACTTCCACAAAAAAAAACTAAGCCTTGCTCAACAACACAAGTATACTTACAGTTTCATCCATCGTATTATTCAAGAACACAACAATGTCCATTTAGGACTCACGGTCATGCTCGACGCCGACGTATAGATACTCGTAACCATGCCTATATGTTGTACTTCACAAGAAACACATAACAAATATGACTCAACTCCTAATCCCTCAAGCTAAGGTTAAATCGAACACTTACCTCAACTTCCACGGCCAAATCAATCTACAACAACTGTTTTCCCTCTCGAATTCGGCTCCAACTCAATTAAATCTATACAATAATGACTTCATAATGTCAATATATGCTAAACAAATCAAACCCAATGTCTAATTATAGATTTCCAAGCTTCTTCCCAAAATTTCAAAATTGACCCCGGACTCGCTTGGTCAAAACACGAGGTTCGGACCAAATTCACATCCCCCATTCACCCATGAGCCCGAATATAAAATTTGTTTTCAAATTCGACCCCAAAAACGAGGTCTAAATCAAGAAAATTCAAAAAGCACTAACTCTACCCATTTCCCACAATTTCTACCCTAAATTATATTTTTTAGGCTTAGGAATTCAATAGATATTGATGGAAAATGAAGAAAACGAGTTGAAATTTACTAACCCAAGAAGTGTTGGTGAAAGAGAGCTTCAAAAATTGCCCTAGAACCTTGGAGAAGAAGTTTGTGAGTGTTTATGAAAATCCCGTAACTACACTATTCTGGAATTAAAATTATAACTGGGAAAAAATTGCCCTTTGCGTTCGTGGAAGAAGAGTCGCGTTCCGAATGGTAGACCTGAAAGACCATCGTGTTCACGATATGAGGAGTGCAAATGTGAAGATAAAAGGCTGGGGGTCCAGGATTTGTTCTAGGCGAACGAGTGGAACCTTACGCGAATGCGATGAAAGGACTTACAAGGCTACGCGAACGCGAAAGCACTAATGCGAATGCGAAGAAGTCAATTAGGCTAAGCCCTCAAGGGCAAATTACCCTACGCGAATGTGTAAGGAAGAACGCGAACGCGAAGGAAGGGGAGATGAAGCATCGCGAACGCCGAAGGCAGGACGCGATCGCAAAGAGTAAATAGGGTCTGCAACAGATAAGGCAAATCTGCTAGTTTTCTAAGTTCGAAATCACTCCGAAGCATCTCCAAAACACTCCCGAGCCCTCGGGGCTCCTAACCATTCACATACACTAACTCAACAACATCCTGCAAACTTATTCGTGCGATCAAATCGCCAAAATAACATCATACACATCAAATTAAGCCTCAAAATCCATGAATTCTTTCAAATTTTCATAAAACATCAAATTTCCATTTTAAGTCTGAAACACGTCAAACGACGTCTATTTTTAACCAAACTTTACAAAAAGTGCTTAAATCATATATAAGACTTGTACCGGGCGCCGGAACCAAAATACGGGCCCGATACCATAGTTTTCTAATCATATTTCATTTCTAATTTCCTTAATTATTTCCAGAAAAGAATTTCACACAAAAATTCATTTCTCTGGCTTGGCACCTCGAAATTCGATTCCGCGCATATGCCCAAGTCCCATATTTTTCTACGGACCCTCTGGGACAGTCAAATCATGGGTCCGGGTCTGTTTATCCAAAAAGTTGACTGAAGTAAAATTTATTCATTTTAATATAAAAATTTAGCTTTTTTATCACAGAATTCATATTTAAGCTTTCTGGCTACGCGCTCGGACTGCGCATGCAAATCGAGGCAACCCTAAATGAGGTTTTCAAGGCCTCGGGAGCACGTGATGGGTAAGAAAACATGTGATGACCCTTTGGGTCATCACAGCTCGAGCTCGAAATTAATCAAGCAATTCCCTGTACTGAGTGTCGGCCCCGGTCGCAAGAGGTCGATTATTTTGATCGTCCTAGAGGATGTCTGGGTTTTGTAAGCTCCTGTGGGTATATCTAGCTATCTCTGATGTATTGTGACCGATAAGAATCAGGCAAATATGAATGAAGTAAACTTGTTGTGCCTTTTAATGAGGCGCAACAGGCGTTGAATCAGGTAAGCCTTTGTTATGTCCCTTTTGGACATTGTTATGTTCGTTTGAACTTTTACTTTGGTTTTGATATTTCTCTTATCTTTCACCTTTTTGCAGGCATCGATACTTCATCATGAAAGCTTTTTGCGGTACCGGGTCGAGGTCAACCAGCTCGAGCTCGAGGTCAAGGAGCTAGCCTAGAAGAGGGATTTGTACAATCTCCGTAATGAGAAGCAGGAATGGGTCATTAAGAACTTTTAGGCGGAGATAGATCGGACTCAAAAAGAATCATCGATCTTGTAGTGGGAGCACGTTGAATTGGTCTAAAAGGTAATGATCTTCGAAGATAGGAAGAAGGAACTAGTCGTAGTGGCTAACGACCAAAGTTCGTAGGTCCTACAAAATATTGATCAGATCGACCAACTTCTAAAGGAGATGGACGAGATCCAAGTCATGGCCAATGGGTGGAGGAATAAGATGGATATGATGGCCTCGGATAAAGAATCCGCTCAAGCTTTCTTCAGTAGAAGTTTAACTATGGGTGGAGCAGGAGAATGTTGATAAATGGACTAAGCTGAGTGAAGATCTCCAAGTACAGCTGAGCTCGACCGTCGCAGAACGGTGTGCCTTGGACAAGAGCTCTGTCACGACCCCAAACCCCGCACTGGACGTGATGTCGCCTCTCGTGAAGATGAGGTCAGCCAACTAACCCAACTCGTCTTTTTAAAAATAGTTAAACATGAATACACCACTTAAATATGACTTAATAATATTAATTAGAGGAAATACAACCCAAACCTAGTTGTCACAAGTCACGAGCATCTATAAGAGTGTAATTACATCTACCAAGTCTAAGGATACACTGAACAAGAATAGTGAACAACAGAGAGAGAAAATGGTGCCGCGAACGCTAACAGTCACCTCGCTAACTCCTAGAGCTCTGCCACCAATCAACCAAAACCCGCTATCGTGTGAATAAATACCTACATCTGCACACGAGGTACAGGGAGTAAAGTGAGTAGTCCAACTCAGTGAGTAATAAGGGTAAATAACAACTGAGCAGTAAGAAATCACGTAAAGCAAACCATCATGCTACATAGAAGCAGTATAAACCGTTTGAGAAAAATAGTGAAGCTGTGAAATCTTTAGAAATACCTTAGTTTAGTTTAAAACCTCTTTTGAAAATGACTTTTTCAACAGTTATGCAAATGAATGCAAAATAAGTAGCACAGATAAGCACGGAAGTCTGCCCCTCGGGCATCACACTCAATTAATAGATAATGTCAGGCAATCGGTAGATATCACATGAAGTAGCACAAACAACAGGTAAAGGCAGACAAATGAAATCAAGTAAACACACAGAACGGTACTAGTACCGCTGCGGCGTGCAGCCCGATCCACATATCGCTACGGCGTACATCCCGATCCGTTTATCACCGACGGTGCTCATTGGTGGTGTGCAGACTCCAGGAGGGGCCCCTTACGGACCAAGCGCAATATCAAACCATATCGTAGCATCAAGTCTAGACCCTCGGCCTCATATCAGTATAAGTATAACACTATTGCAGCATGCAACCCGATCTAAAAGTATCCTCATAATATAGGCCCTCGGCCTTACTCAGTCAAAATCACAGAAGCCACTAGGGCAACAGTAAAACATAATGCTCAGCCCAAATGTTGTTAGAAATATTATTCCAAGTGTTAAAGTAATATAAACTTCGCTGAGTCTTCAGTGGAAAATACATGACTGAGTTCAAGTATAAAATCAAAACAATGAGAAAATATCAACAACAATCCCCGAAAGGTTCAAATAGCTGGAACGAAACCTAAATATGGTAATAAGCCCAAATTATGATGATGACAAGTAAATTTCAGTCAAATATGCAGTAGATTCATTAATCTGGACGGACGAAGTCGAAATCCCCAATGGTGCTCTACCCCATGCTCGCTATCCGGCGTACAAGTCACCTCAACATAGCACTACAATATGCAAATACGGGGTTTCAAACCCTCAGTATATCATTTACAATGATTACTCACCTCGAACCGCCGAATTCTCTAGCTTGCGACGCCTTTGCTCCTCAAATCGGCCTCCACGCGCGTCGAATCTGACCAGAACCAAAACAAATACGTCACAATATGCCAAAGGAACAATACCCAATCAAAAACAATCAAAAAATATTAAAAATCCAGAAATTTGCAAAACCCAAGCCCGGGCCCACTTCTCGAAATTCAAAAAATTTTACATCATCAGATTCCTTATCTCGTCATGAGTCCATACATACCAAGAACTCCCAAATACGAGCTCAAACGAACCATTAAAACCCAATTTGAAATATTAAAACTCAAGCCCTAGTTCTTCCCCCTTTTTGATAAAGTTTCATGAATTTCTAGGTTGATTCTACACTTCAATCATGTTTTTAGGCCATAGAACTCATCTCCAATCAATACCAGTCGAAACCCTCTTCAATTCCCGTCCAAAAGCTCTCAAGAGTGCTCAAAAATGGTGGAAAAATAACTTAGCTCTCGAAAAAAAAATGGAATTTAAAACCCTTCTGCTTGGCACATTACTGCATCTGCGGTGCACTTTCCGCTTCTGCGACATCCGCTTCTGCGGAGTTTCATTAAATGCCCAAGACCGCTTCTGCGGTCAATATCCGCATCTGCGGACTCCGCTTCTGTGGAAAACCACCCGCTTCTGCGAAAATTCCCACATGCCAAAATCTGCATCTGTGATGCCATTGCAGATGCGGCTCCCACTCCGCATCTGCGGAAACCAGCCTCCAAGCCCATTTTCGCACCTGCGACCTCCTTCCCGCATCTGCGGTTCCAATTCCGCACATGCGTAAATACCAGAACCAGCGATTCAGCAATAACACAAGTTAAAAATTCATCCCGATAGCCATCCGAAATCACCCTGAGGCCCCCGGGATCTCAATCAAAAGTGCCAACCCATCCTCAAACATCATCCAAACTTGGTCCAATCATCAAAATACCTCAAACAACACCAAAATCCTAAAATTGCATTGGATTCAAGCCTAAGTTCTTCTAAAACTTCCGAAACACATATTCGACCAAAAACCCAACCAAACGATGTCTGAATGACATGAAACTTTACATACACCTTCCAAATCACTTAACGAAGCTACAACAACTCATGGAATTCCATTCCAACCCTCGGATCAAAATCTCACCAATCAACCAGAATTCACCACAATACTAACTTTGTTGTTGTTCTAGAACGGTCGCTCAACTGCTATATTTGGCTAAAATTTGATTTTAATACATGTTAAACCTATAGTGCAATTTTAGAGTTATTTAGCGCTATTAGTCACTTATTAAGAAAGTGAACATCGTTTAAGAACTTGTTTTCGGATCACGTCACATGAAATGCACCCGGATCCTCGACACATTCTTATTCAACATTTTTGGATTTGGATTTTGATTTGGGTTTCATGAAATGCACACCCATATTTAAGAAGGTAAAATTATTAAAAGCGCGCCTAAAGTGACTAACGTATTATTAACTTTGTGGAGAGCCGTGAAATTCGCTATGGCATGCCCCCAAATTCTACATATTTTTTATATGACATTTAATGAGGGCCGTGCAATTTTGCATTTGTTTGGCGAGACTCGTCTCGTTTATGATTTAAAGGCTAGTCCTAAAGTAAACTATGATTTTCTATTTTTATTTGTCTCTAATAACAAAAAAAAATCCTAATTTATCAATGTTTTAAATTACTGTGCTCAGATCCATGAACTCACATGAATTCAAATCTTGAAACATTTTGGGCCTTGAACGCAGCCCATATGAAGAAATAATTACCAGGTATGCATGAATGCATGCCCATCATAGGCCTGGCCATCCGTTAGAACATTGAGGCCCAAACCGCCTGAAGTGGCCAATCACTGGACCAGATGAGGCCTCAATTCAGTCGAATCCAAATGCCTATTAAAATTATATCCAAATCCATCTGAATGGGTTCAATACTTGTAACAAAAGGAAATCAGTTATCCACTTACCCAAATTAATTAGACACTGGCAATTTGAATTTCAATTCCATGCTCAAATTATCTTATTCCTCTATTTATTGGTGTGTTCCTAAGCATTACTAATGGTGAAAATTAAAACTATGTATGAATAGGTTAACAGTCCCAATTCAGAACATACCAAGGATTTTAAAATTGGTTCAAACTAACATTATTCATTTAGGGAATTCGTGACTCTAGGACCAAATTATTGAGGTTATTACTAAAGGCGGCTTACTACGCCAGGTGTTAACATACGTAGGAGTTCGTATATTCAAACTCTAAGCTACAACTACTACAGGAGTCCAACTACATTTCATTGAAGCTACAGGTTTAGAGGAAATGAATTCAAACCCAGAGTTCAACAGTCCGGCTAATACAATCATCAATGTCAAAGTTGGGTACCTGGAATTTGAATAACAAAATAGAGGAGAGGATGAAATCAGCAGCAGTAATAAGCAAACCTCAAATGACAGCCTAGAAAGTTAGTTCAACAGCCCTGAAAAGTTTGAAACCAAGCAGACCCAAGCAATCAACTACAAATCACTTGAAATGCACTCAGATGGACTTGAAATGCTCCAGAGATAGGATCGGCAATCAGGAAATGTTTAAATCAATCCCAAACAGCATCAAATTATCCATGCTGAACCCATAAATCAACTACAAACAACCACTGAACCACCAGCTAGCTCAAACTACTCAGATTCGAAAAATTGAAAGTGATCTAAGAATAAGCAATGAAAAAGTAAATTTTTTCTTGTGTTTTTGGTTTTTTCTATTGCTTTTTTTTTT
>MU736958.1:100028-111113 GCA_026770625.1 Nicotiana glauca | reverse complement strand
GGGGGGATTTAGAGCTGAAAAACTTGTGTGTGAAGGCAAGGTGCATGCCTTTTATAGGCATAAAATGAAACTCTATCAGATTTTCAGTTTTTTTTTAGTCCCTCTTTATTTCTATTTAACCCTCTACTTATTAAATTGTTACTCAAGTCACAATCCTAAACTTCTAAAATTGTGACTAAAGTCCTATTTTAGAAGACACTAGAGCATTCTAGTTTCAGCCACTTGTAAAATTTCTATTTGAACTCCCTATTTTGCCCTCACTATTTCCCTTGAATTACTCATTTAAGCTAACTGACCCATTCCCCCTTACCCCTGATTAACTAACAGATAACCATAATTAACTAAAAGGTTCCAGTAATCCAAACAATCAGCAAGCTAACTGAATATTGCAATGAGATGAATTAAAATCAACAAAATATATATCTAACGGGATTTGAAATCAGAAAACAAGACTAAACTAAGAGAAAACTCAACCACCGCTTATACTTAATCATGATCAGAAAAGAAAACAGGGAGAATATCTATTGGTAATAAAAAAAATTAAACTAAATTTTATTCCTAACTAAACCAACTGAGATGAATCAAAAAACCATATCAACACCTAATAAATCTTATTTTGATGAAATTATACTAACGATTAGCTAGAACTAAAGACAAACTAAATAAAATCTAAACAGACCAAAAATCAGGCACAGAATTAAAACAAAAATTGACAGGAATTAAATGCATATTAGACTAGAGATTTAACAAGTATGAAAAAAAGAG
Source organism: Nicotiana glauca (assembly GCA_026770625.1). Taxonomy (NCBI): domain Eukaryota; kingdom Viridiplantae; phylum Streptophyta; class Magnoliopsida; order Solanales; family Solanaceae; genus Nicotiana; species Nicotiana glauca. Next base: position 110,348 of record MU736958.1, on the reverse strand, counting down.
AATTAAGCAAAAAAGAAAAACCAAACTCAACTGACGGCTCAAAATTTGGCTGCCCTCCAATTTGAAATTTGAATCATTCTGGTGATATTTGATCCCCATTGACACTGAATTCTTCATGAGGAAGACGAGAGGATCACATGGTATTAGTTTGGAGCGGTTTGGGGCAATTAGGGTTTTGGCCGAAAAACTTCAAATCGATATTCGAGAAGTTCAGGCCGTATTTGAGGGTTAGGGCCTTGGGGGTTTGATAGAGGAGGTTATGGTGGTCCTATGGTGTAAACTTGGTGGAGTTTGGGAAAGGTGACATTTTGGCCAGAAAATCTTTAATCCAAGATTCGACACATTTGAGTAAAGTTCGATGGAAACCAATCACGGATTTGGAAAGAGGGGAAGAAGAGGAACAAAGGGTGTTAATTTGGAGTGGTTTGGAGATGGACCGCCGCTGTGGGCGATATCCGGCGGCGGTTCACGGCGGCATTACACAAGTCTGCTTTTGGGTGTGATGAGGGAGACGAGATGGGAGGGGGGGGTGAGGGTTTTCCGACATTTAAATATCAAGCAATCCCCACTTCCTGGCCGTTGGATGAACAGACCTCGACGGCCAGTATTTACCCTAACTTGAACGGTGTCGTTTGGTTACTAATGGAACGTACCGGGTAATGGGAGAGGATTGGGGCCTGGACTCAAGGGTAACGGGGCGGGAAGGGTAGTTTGGGCTAGGACAAAATTTAAACAAAAGCCCAATTTGATATCTCATACAAATAGCCCTATTTTAATTGCTTTGTTTTCATTTTTTATTCCGTTTATTTATTTGGTTTTTGTATTTCATTTTGTATTTTTCCTGATTTTATTAAAATGCAAAAATTAAAATGAAACCTAATTTTGGAATAATTCCTACAAAATTGATTAAATCCTATTTAAAAGTAAAATCATGACAAATTAAACAATTAACAATTAAAAATGTAAAAATGGACTATTCTTGTTATTTTCCTTATATTTTGTTTTAAAAACAATTAAACTACTAATTAATCCTAAATTATGAAACTAAAACTCAAAAACAAATGTCAAGCGTATTTTTTATATTTTTCATATTAATAAAATGCACAAATAAAATGCAAACAGTTAACAGAAAATAACACAAAATTTACAAAAATGGTAAAATAATGAAAGAAATCATTTATTTGAATTTTGGGAATAATTCACTTAGGGCAAAAATCACGTGCTCACAGCTGCACCTCTTTGCCCGGAAATACAAAGAGTTTTCGTGCAAAGATAAGTGAGCGGAAACGAGCGATTTTTGCCCGTTCGAATATTCCATGTGAAGCATTTTTGAAAGAGTCAACCGCACCCTGCTTCGAAGGTTGCCTACATATCCTTGGCTAAAAAGGATTCAGGTGAGTGTAGTTCGGGAATGTCTAGTAGTTGGGACTACCAGGAGCTGTGATTTCACTGTTGTTGCTGCTACTGCTAGTTGACCTCCTTATTACACCAGGTCGAAATAAAAGAAGTTAGCCTAAGCTATGATCTATGAATTATAAAAAAAGTCCTATCTATGCTTTGATCTTGCAGTTCTTGTAGTTCTGAACTTGTATCCTTCCGATGGAATTCTTGCGTTGTTGCCTTGAATTATGATCGGAGATGTTTTGCCCTTCCTCCGAGTGATGCTTGACTGCTGAAATTTAAAATGTATGCCTCTATTCTCCAGGCGGTTTCCTGATTGCTGACACTTGAAAAGTATTCCCTTGTTCTCCAGGTGGGCTCCTGACTGCAACAAAATAGACAAACAAAGAAAATTTTCTACCCCAGTTTGGTGGCTGGGCACATCATGCTATCAAATATTAAAAATTGAAAGCTAAAATTTGAATTGTACTTCCCTTGTTCTCCAGGTGGGTGCCTGATTGCTGAAACTTGAAAAGTATTCCCTTGTTCTCAAGGTGGGCTCCTGATTGCTAATATTGAAAAGTATTCCCTTGTTCTCCAGGTGGGCTCCTGATTGCTGAACTTGAAAAGTATCCCCTTATTCTCCAGGTGGGCTCCTGATTGCAACAAAATAGATAAACAAAGAAAATTTTCTGCCCCAGTTTGGTGGCTGGGAAGATTTGTGAGTTGTTAGAAAAACTATAAATCAATTATGTTATCGATGCAATGATGAAAGATTTTGATCATGTAGGAGAAAATTCATCAGGCTAGGTCTTTTGTTGTCTTAGGAGCGAGATTCATCAGACTAAGAGTTAGATCCTAGGAGAAAATTTGTCAGACCAAGTTTTCTATCTTAGGAGAACAATTCACCAGACTAGGCCTTTTGTTATCTTAGGAGAAAGATTCATCAGACTAAGATGTCGGTTTTTGTTATCTTAGGAGAAAGATTCATCAGACTAAGATTTTGATCCTATGAGAAAGTTCATCAGACTCGGTATTTTTTCTTTTTCTTTTTCTTTTCCTTTCTCTTTTTCTTTTCTCTCTTTTCCTTTCTTTTCTTTTCTCTTTTCTCCTATTTTTGCTTTTTCTTCTTCTTTTCCTTTTCTTTTCTTCTGGATTGTTTTTCTCTTGTTTCTTCGCTGATTTTCCCCGCTCGGGCTTAGGAGTTTTGTTATTGATTCCGAAATAGGGTATGCAAGAAAATAACCGAGGCTCAAAGGGGTAACAAAGGATAAAGTGTTTGGACAGCAGAACAAAATGCCTTCATCATTCCAATTTCTAAAACATGCCAAGTACAACCTACACAATTAAACAGGCTGAGGAAAACATACGTAACATATTTTGATTGCACCAAAATTAATGACCATATATCCACACATTTTCCTTCTACCATTGGACAACAACCTCGGTACCATGAACGGCCCTGATAGACTTGGGGCAAACTTGCCTTTGGCTTCGAATCGATGCGGTATGATGCATTGCAACAGTATTTCCTTATGTTCTATCTGTTCCAGTTTCACACAATTTGGGCTCGAAGTGATCTCGAAATGCCCTTACTTATTTCCTTCGAATGTCCTTAATTTTCAACATTGTTTCATTGCTTCATTACTAAACTGTCTTTTAAAACCAGGCTGAGAATTATGCGTGCATGTCATGTCACTAGACCCAATATGGAAATAATTGTAAAAGGAGAAGAAAACTAAACAAAATGACTAGAAATGACGGGAAACAGAGAATTGCATTAGACTGACGAGGAAAGGGTTTAAACAACAGAACAAACAAACAAACCTAGACAGCACTAAACAAGCTATTACGACTAAACAAACAAGGAAAAATGAAAGGATAGAAGGGTTCGAGTCACAAGACAATGTCCGGATTAAAACCCTGAAAATAACCTGGACAACAGAAATGACAACAAAATAAACCACCAAAACTTCATTCTAGCTCACCAAGAGATGGAGCGTTTTTCCAATCACCAGACTCGACATCTTAGTCGCTGGATTGCGCATCAAAATTGTTGGGACCTTCACCAATTCCAATATTATTGACTTTATTCAACAAGTTTCCGAGAGGATTCTCATACTCCTTATTACCACGGATCCTTTCCACAAAATGTGCATCATCATGTGCAGGCAAAGGATTCTGTGCAATGTTCTGGGTGGCACTGTCCTGGACCATTCTTTCTATCTCTCTTTTCAAATCCCGGCAACTTTTGACATCGTGCCCCCGGGCATTGGAATGGTATCCACACCTTTTAGAAGGGTCAAAGCTTCTTGCACGCTTGTCCACATGATTCAGAGGAATCGGTGCAATCAGGTTATAATGCTTTAGTTTCTCAAAGAAGTCTACATATGACTCTCCCAAAGGGGTAAAAGTTTCCTACTTCTGTGCCCTCTCTTGCTTGAAATTTTGGTCGGCCCGCAAACCCACTCCAGGGGGATTCCTGTAGGCTCTGGGAGGTGGGTAGGTGTTTTGAGTTGGGTAAGTATTTTATGGAATGGGTGCGCGCCATTGCACATGGGTAGGATGTTTGGAGTACGTTTGGGCATGGTAGATAGAGAAGTAGGGATCATGGGATAGGTAATAGTGCTGTGGAGTGTGGGGGTAGGTTTGGGGACGGGGTCGAGGTTGATGGTAATATGGTGATGGGCCCCTGGAGCAAGTTCTCGAGTCAACTACCGCCACATCTTCTTTCTTTTTCTTTCCCAATACCCCTCCAGTGCCGCTCTGGATAGCCTGGGTAGTTGCCTTGATTGCCGAATAACTCATAATCTTGTTGGATTTAAGCCCATCTTCCACCATGCTTCCCATTTACACTACCTCGTTGAAAGTTTTTCCCACTACTGACGCCAAGTGACCAAAGTAGGTAAGCTCTAAAGCCTGTAAGAAGTAATCGACCATCTCGCTCTGTTTCATGGGAGGATCGACTCTTGCCGCCTACTCTCTCCACCGGAAACTGTATTCTTTGAAGCTTTCCCTGGCTTCTTCTCAATTTTAGTCAGTGAGAGACGATCCGGGACAATTTTGAGATTGTACTGAAAGTGGCACGCAAATGTTTGGTCCAAATCATCCCACGTGTACTATCGAGCATAATTCTGCCGCATGTACCATTCCAAGGCCGCACCACTGAGACTTTGACTAAAGTACGCCATCAAGAACTCATCGCTTCCCCCAGCTCCTCTCATTTTGCTGCAGAATCCCCTTAGATGGGCTACTAGATCACCATGTCCATCATATAAGTCAAACTTGGGTAACTTGAACCCTGCTGGCAACTGTAAATCGGGAAACAAGCACAAATCCTTGTAGGCCACACTGACTTGGCCACCCAATCCTTGCATGTTCCTGAAGGACTGCTCCAGGCTTTTTACCTTGTGAATTATCTCTTCCTGTTCCGGATTCTTAAGTGGCTTGTCAGTTTCCACCGGGAGCCCAAAGTGAGGAGTGTAGGAATATGGCTCCGGAGCTTTAGAGGTAGGCTTAGGAGGGTAGTACTGGCTGTTGTGAGTTTGAAACAATGGCTCACTAGATGATCTTTGCAATGTGGCAGGTTGAGGCACCACAAAGACAGGGGTGATTGGTGGAGGAGGGTTTTGTTTGGGTGGTGGAGCTTAGGGAGGATAGGAGGTGCTGCCATAATTCTATTGGTAGAAAGGGAAAGCTAGAGATGAATTCATAGTAAGAGGCTCCTGAGACTGAGCCAAAGGTGGGATATATGCTGGATTGGCGGGATAAACTGGTGCTGGCTGACCCTTAGCCCAGGCCTGATGCATCTCGGCCATCTGCTGTCTCAACTTATACATCTCTTCCCTCATTGCTTTGACATCCACCACTTCTACCTCTTTTGACGGGTCCATGATACTGGTATCTGATTCTTGGCCTGTCATGTTCAGTTTATTTTTTGACCGGGTATTGTAGGAATGGGTTGCCAGGATGCTAACCAACTAAACCATCTGCCTGAACTCATCATCAACAACAACTTTGTTAGTGGTTAGAGCATTAACAAATATATAGCTGCCCTTTTGGGGAATGAATGCACCTAAGCAGTTAACGGTTTTCTATTATGCCTTTGCTTGGTTGCATGCGTCATCCCGGCTTTTCCTTATTTTCAATTGCAAACTTTCCCTTTCTTTGTTTTCCTTTTTTTTCTTCTTTTTACTATTTCCTTTGTCTTCTCTTGTTCCTATTCTCTCCCTTTCTTGTTTTTCCGTTCTTTTCTTTTCTTTTTGCCTTTTCATTATTTTTCCTCTCTTTTCTTTCCCTATTTTTTCTTTGTTATTCTTTGGTAATGGTCGAATCCTATGGAGATTGCCTACGTATCATGACCCAGCATGAATTAGACCAAGCGTAGTTCTTGCAACTTTAATGCAAAAATAAAGAGATAATTTTTGGAAATTTTCAAATCTTCCTTAATAAACGCCGATTACAGGTGATACTAGACTATTTGTTTTTCTCAAAGGGAAAAATTACAAAACAGACTTAAAAACAAAATACAGACTCGATGACTAGGAATACATCAAAGCTTCAAATTTGGGGGTCCATGGGGCATCACTCGGCATGGCCATGGGCCTGCGCAAGACTGAGAAGGTTTCAATGTCAACTGTAGGCTATTTAAAGAAAACTGGCCATGTAATGACTTATTTTGACTAAAAAAAGTGGCTATTTTTCCAAAATATTTATTCTAAGAAAACAAAGACTCAGCTTTGCAAATACGGTCTTTTCAGCACTTCCGAAAGGGAGATTGTAATGTTGTGCCCGCAAACCGTTTTAAAATGATTCAGGGTGGCTGTTCTTGCAAAAATAGCCTTCCAGCACCCTTTTGGGGACATTTGGCTTATTTTTAACAAGAATGGTGTCACCCGACTTATTTTGACAAAAATTTAAAATTTTGACATTATTTGGCATTTTTTTAAAAGGGGTGGTTGGACCCGATGAGGGTTGCCTACGTATCTCACATCCGGTGAGAATCAAACCAGCGTAGTTCGGGCAGACTCGCCAAAGTCAAATGTATATCTTTAAACAACAATTTTATTTTTATTTTTCAAATATTCTTTTTCTCTTTTTTTCATTTTTCAAAAATCCGGCAGCATTTTGGTACCACTTGGGTATTGGTTTTTTTTCAAACAAATGGTTACCCTCACAGTGCTATTTTTTACAATTTTCACTCATTATATACAAGCCGATCAACATGTAAAACCTAGAAAATAAATGCGCAAGTTGCACGTAAGATGCATCAGGATGATCATGTCAATTCAGGTGACCTATCCTAGACGGACCCAACCCCTGTGTTGAGTCCCCTAAGTCAAATACACATGATGCAAACAAGCGTCCTACTAGAGATCCGGCATGAGTTTTTGTTCTTCTACATTTAAACCCTAGGTTTATTGGTCTAGACCTAGCTTACCCGAGTGGACAACTCGAGCCGAGGGGGAGGCAGCGTACCGGGGATACAGAAGCTCCGCTGGCTTAGCAACTTATCCAACCTCGTTCTAAATTGGGAAAGACTCTTAACAGAAGAGAAGCTACACGAAGGGCACCCTTCTCCACGATGTAGAAGAATCAGAAAGAGGAAGGGATTCACGACAATAAACGGTAAAACATTTAGCACATATAGCAAGGAACATATAGAAAAATCAGGTAAAGCCAAATATACCAATTTAACTGAGCTCGAATTCTTGAACCATGAACTAAAATTTTGGGTTCTTTTTTCCAACAGAGTTGCCAGAACTATCACACCTCCTTTTTCGCTACTACACCCCATGAAGGGTATAATAAAAGAAGTTTTTCCAACTAAAGGACAATCGAAACGGGATTCGTTTATTAAAAGATTCAGAGTCGCCACTTGGGAAATTTATGGTGTCCCAAGTCACCGGCTTGAATCCCGAATCGAGGAAAGGGTTTGACTCTGTATTACAGTCGCGAACCAGAAATTCGAGTAAGTAATTCTGTTAACTTGGGAGAAGGGGTTAGGCACTCCCGAGCTCCGTGGTTCTAGCACGGTCGCTCAACTGCTATATTTGGCTAAAATCTGATTTTAATACATGTTAAACCTATAGTGCAATTTTAGAATTATTTACCGTTGTTAGTCACTTATTAAGAAAGTGAACGTCGTTTAAGAACGTATTTTTGGATCACGTCACATGAAATGCACCCGGATCCTCGACACATTCTTATTCAACCTTTTTGGATTTGGATTTGGGTTGCATGAAATGCAGACCCGTATTTAAGGAGGTAAAATTATTAAAAGCGCGCCTAAAGTGACTAACGTATTATTAACTTTGTGGAGGGCCGTAAAATTTTCTAAACGGCACGCCCCCAAATTCTAAGTATTTTTTATATGACATTTAATGAGGGCCCCGCAATTTTGCGTTTTGTTTGGCGAGGCTCGTCTCGTTTATTATTTAAAGGCTAGTCCTAAAGTAAACTATGATTTTTTATTTTTATTTGTATCTAATAACAAAAGAAAAATCCTAATTTATCAATGTTTAAAAATTATTGTGCTCAGATCCATGAACTCACATGAATTCAAATCTTGAATTATTTTGGGCCTTGAACGCAGCCCATATGAAGAAATCATTACCAGGTACGCATGAATGCATGCCAATCATAGGCCTGGCCGTCCGTTAGAACATTGAGGCCCAAACCGCCTAAAGTGGCCAATCACTGGACCAGATGAGGCCTCAATTCAGTCGAATCCAAATGCCTACTAAAATTATATCATCTAAATGGGTTCAATACTTGTAACAAAAGGAAATCAGTTATGCACTTACAAAAATTAATTAGACACTGCCATTTGAATTTCAATTCCATGCTCAAATTATCTTATTCATCCATTTATTGGTGTGTTCCTAAGCATTACTAATGGTGAAAATCAAAACAGCAGCATGGATCGACCTTAACAACAGAAGCTTGATTAGATGACTTCCTTTAACACTATGCATGAACAGGTTAACAGTCCCAATTCATAACATACCAACGATTTTAAAATTCGTTCAAACTAACATTATTCATTTAGGGAATTCGTGACTCTAGGACCAAATTATTGAGGTTATTACTAAAGGCTGCTTACAACGCCAGGTCTAAACATACGTAGGAGTTCGTATATTCAAACTCTAAGCTACAACTTCTACAGGAGTCTAACTACATTTCATTAAAGCTATAGGTTTAGAGGAAATGAATTCAAACCCAGAGTTCAACAGTCTGGCTAATACAATCATCAATTTACAATCATCAAGGTCAAAGCTGTGTACCTGGAATTCGAATAACAAAACAGAGGAGAGGATGAAATCAGCAGCAGTAATAAGCAGAAGTCAAACGACAGCCCAGAAAGTTAGTTCAACAGCCCAGAAAAGTTTGAAACCAAGCAGGCCCAAGCAATCAATTACAAATCACTTGAAATGCACTCAAATGGACTTGAAATGCTCCAGAAATAGGATCAGCAATCATGATATGTTTAAATCAATCCCAAAGAGCACCAAATTATCCAAAGTGAACCCAGAAGTCAACTACAAACAACCACTGAACCACAAGCTAGCTCAAACTATTCAGATTCGAAAAATTGAAAGTGATCTAAGAATAAGCAATGAAACAGTAACTTTTTTCTTGAGTTTTTGGTTTTTCCTATTGCTTTTTTTTTTTTTGGTTTTTTCTTTAAAGGCAAAATCTGTGGAACTTGAGGATATTTTTAGGGGAAAATTTAGAGCTGAAAAACTTGTGTGTGAACGCAAGGTGCATGCCTTTTATAGGCATAAAGTGAAACTCTATCAGATTTTCAGTTTTTCTTTTTTAGGCCCTCTTTATTTCCATTTAACCCCCTACTTATTAACTTGTTACTCAAGTCACTACCCTAAACTTCTAAAATTGTGACTAAAGTCCTATTTTAGAAGACTCTAGAACATTCTAGTTTCAGCCACTTGTAAAATTTCTATTTGAACTCCCTATTTTGCCCTCACTATTTCCCTTGAATTACCCATTTAAGCTAACTAACCCAGCCCCCCTTACCCCTGATTAACTAGCAGATAACCATAATTAACTAAAAGGTTCCAGTAATCCAAACAATCAACAAGCTAACTGAATATTGCAATGAAGTGAATTAAAATCAACAAAACATATATGTAACGGGATTTGAAATCAGAAAACAAGACTAAACTAAAAAAAAAACTCAACCACCACTTATACTTAATCATGATCAGAAAAGAAAACAGGGAGAATATCTACTGGTAATAAAAAAAAAATTAAACTGAATTTTAGTCCGAACTAACCCAACTGAGATGAATCAGAAAACCATATCGACACCTAATAAATCTTATTCTGATGAAATTATACTAACGATTAGCTAGAACTAAAGACAAACTAAATAAAATCTAAACAGACCAATAATCAGTAATATAATTAAAACGAAAATTGACAGGAATTAAATGCATATTAGACTAGAGATTTAACAAGTATGAAAACAAAAGAGAATTAAGCAAAAAAGAAAAATCAAACTCAACTGACGGCTCAAAATTCAGTTGCCCTCCGATTTAAAATTTGAATCATTCCGGTGATATTTGACCGCCGTTGACACTGAATTCCTCACGAGGAAGACGAGAGGATCATATGGTATTAAGTTGGAGTGGTTTGTGGCAATCAGGGTTTTGGCCGAAAAACTTCAAATCGATATTCGAGAAGTTCCGGCCATATTCGAGGGTCAGGGCCGTGGGGGTTTGATAGAGGAGTTTATGGTGGTCCTATGGTATAAACTTGGTGGAGTTTGGGAAAGGTGACGTTTTGGCCTGAAAATATTTAATCCAAGATTCGACACATTTGAATAAAGTTCGATGGAAACCAATCACGGATTTGGAAAGAGGGGAAGAAGAGGAACAAAGGGTGTTAATTTGGAGTGGTTTGGAGACGGACCGCCGC
>MU736958.1:81083-99084 GCA_026770625.1 Nicotiana glauca | reverse complement strand
GGGGGGGGGGGGTGAGGGCTTTCTGACATTTAAATATCAAGCAATCCCCACTTCCTGGCCGTTGGATGAACAAACCTCGACGTACACGATTTACCCTAACTTGAACGGTGTCGTTTGGTTACTAATGGAATGGACCGGGTAATGGGAGGGGTTTGGGGCCTGGGCTGAAGGGTAACGGGGCGGGAAGGGTGGTTTGGGCTAGGACAAAATTTAAACAAAAGCCCAATTTGATATCTCATACAAACAACCCTCTTTTAATTACTTTGTTTTCATTTTTTATTCCTTTTATTTAATTGGTTTTTTAATTTCATTTTGTAATTTTCCTGATTTTATTAAAGTGCAAAAATTAAAATGAAACTTGTTAATTTAAGCTAATTAAGCAAAAATTGACTATTCTTAAAAAATTAATTTATTTCCAAAATTAAGCTAATTAATTCCTACAAAATTGATTAAATCCTATTTAAAAGTAAAATCATGACAAGTTCAACAATTAACAATTAAAAATGCAAAAATGGACTATTCTTGTTATTTTTCTTATATTTTATTCTAAAAACAACTTAAATACTAATTAATCCTAAAATATAAAATTAAAACCTAAAAATAAATGTCAAGCGTATTTTTTATATTTTTCATATGAATAAAAATGCACAAAAATACAAAGAATTAACAGAAAATAACACAAAATTCACAAAAATGGTAAAATAATGAAAGAAATCATTTGTTTGAATTTTTAGGAATAATTTACTTAGGGCAAAAATCACGTGCTCACACCCACGTCACCCTATCTCATATAGCCCCGATAACACATTGCAACTGAAATTTCACTACCCAGTCTAGAATATAAGCCATAGAACCACATTTTTCACTTTCTGAAATCACACACAAGGTTAAAACCTCACATCTATACTCTAAATAGTCCCGAACTAGCTGTAATAATGCATACCTGCAACCTCAGGTGCAATTATATGATATACCACATAACTCAATCACTCGAAATGATAACTTCTACTCACAATAGCTGCACATAACAATCGCATATCGATAGAAACCCTCTTATCAACTAAAGTCTCATTTCAACACTTTCATATACTACCAATGATAAAGTAAACACGCAATAAATCATAACCATTTCTCAGGTCAACCATTCATGAAGTCACTTCTCTTTTTGGCTAATACCACAGCAGATTTCCGAGCCGAACCTTGATATTATCCTTCCAACAAGCTGAAATCAAATCTGTTCGTATTCATTAATGACCCCAACGATCACCTCGAATCCAACACACCACTCTAGTGACATGACACATCAATGCATGCCTAAGCCACAACTCGCATAATTTGTGCACCGATAAGAAACGGTCTGAACATACTCAAATCATGGAAATGACCCAAAAAAGAGCTGTACCTCAAGCTCCTCAATACCATCACTGTCACACCTTCTTTTTCCGCTACTGTACCCCGTGAAAGGTATAGTAAAGGGAGTTTTTCCAATTAAAGGACAATCAAAACGGAATTTGTTATTAAGAGTTGGAGTCACCACTTGAGAGATTTATGGTGTCCCAAGTCACCGGTTTGAATTCCGAATCGAGGAAAAATTTGACTCCGTATTACAGTCTATGAACCAGAAATCCAGATAATGAATTCTGTTAACCCGGGAGAAGGTGTTAGGCATTCCCGAGTTCCGTGGTTCAAGCACGGTCGCTCAACTGTCATATTTGGCTTATTTATCTGATTTTATAACATGCTTTAACTTATGTGCAAATTTTAACCTTTAACTGCTTTTAATTATTTTTTAAGGAATTGAACGTCGTTTAAAATATATTTTTGGATCACGTAACATGAAATGCACCCGGATCCTCGACACATTTTATTCAACGTTTTGGGATTTGGATTTAGGTCGCATGAGATGTACACCCGAATTTAGGAAGGTAAAGTTATTAAACACGCGCCTAAAGGGACTAACGCGTTATTATTTGGGGAGGGGCGTGGCATTTACTAAATGGTTCGTCCCAAAATCTAAACAATTATTTACATCTATTGAGGGCCCCACAATTTGTTCCTTTTATTTGGCAAGGCTCGTCCCATTTATTTTAAAAGGATAATCCTAAAGTGACTACATTTTTCTATTTTTTGTTCGTCTCTAAAAATAAAAGAAGAAAAAGTCCTAATTGATATACATGCTTGACGAGTTCGGGCCTCGTATTAGTTATTAGGTTATAATAGATGCGAACGACAAATGGCACCCGAACTTGTCGGCAGATTGTTTCGTGCCTTATTCTATAAGTGAACTACTAAAGCTGAAATTATAACATGCATACGAGATTGACCAAATATTGAAAACGAACTAACCATTCTCCAAATTGATTTAAACTTAACATTTCTAAAATTGATTTAAACTAACATTTCTAAAATTGATTTAAACTAACATTTCTAGATGATTGAGACTGATGGAACTAACGGCTAGGAAATGTTATCAACATGGATTCGAACATTGGCTTATATATTACCTAACGGAATTGAACGCTGGCCTATTAATACAAAAGAAAACTAGAGATGAAATATGAGCAACTAATCTATTAACTATTTGTTCATTCTACAAATTAGTTAACTAACTACATTACATGTACAACTGACGACTACAGATTGCAATTTTAAACAAATAAAATTTTAGTTAGGTACAAAAACTACAACATGCATTCTTATTGAGTTATGAAACTAGACTATACAGATACTTGTCACTTATCTATTTAAGCTACAGTTACAGCACTAGTTCATCAATCACCATAACTTTTCATTTCACTTTTATAACTCACAGCTACATCAGTGTTGATTCGAAAGTGTACCTGGTTTTGAAATAAAAGAAGAGGAAGATGAGAGATCAGTAGGGCAGTAACAGTACAGCAACAGCAACAAACAGCAACAGATGAAACCCAGCAAAATAAATCCCAGAAAAATAGTGGCAATTTCAAATATACCAAACAGCAACACCAACACCAGAAAACCAAGTATGAAACCAGAAACACCAACAGTAGTCGCAGGCAGAAGCAGAAAGACCCCAGAAATGCAATGGAACAGTAGGTTTCTGATTTTTTCAGTTTTTAACTCTCAATTACACTCTTTTAACTCTCAAACTACTGATCTTTAAATATTTAAAGACCACCCACTTAAGCTTTCTAACTTTTGAATTTCTATTGCTTAAAAATCCAGCCAAGACTTCTCAACAAAGAACTCCAGGAAAAAACTAATAGAAAAACTGCTCTCTTAATTACTGAACTTTTTAAGGTAAGAGCCAACCCCTTCTTAGTCAAAAATGACTCTATTTATAGGCCAAGACAGACATCAAAACACTGCCCTGGGAATCCTCAATCTGTTCAGCCCATCCCCTTCAATTCCCCACTCCTTAAGATCTTCTTGATTCAAGGCTAATTGGTTCCCCATGCTTAATATGCTTGTCCTTTCTTGTTTAATCAAGATTCATGGGTGTATTAGAGTATTCTTATTAATTACCATGCTGTTATGTTATGTCCCCCACTAATATTAAAATAAGGGTATCTATTAACCAACTTGACAGACCCCTTAAGTTAATTCTAATTAACTCTATTAAAACCCAAAATTACCCCTTAAAACCCCTGAATTACTGCCCTACCCTTACTCTTGGCAATCTGTATTTAAATCTCTAACAATTATAACTAACACTGGTTACTAATCACCAAATAACTACATAGCTATAACCAATCCTAGTCTTAATTCAGGCAGTGATTCGAACAGAATTGAAGTAAGGCATGAGGTTCAGGTGAACAAATATACAGAACATGGGTGACATTCAAATGAGCAAGCAGTTCGGTTCAAAAGGGAAAATTGAACACATCAACAAGTTCATTTTGATCACAAAATCAAACAGAAAGAAACAAGATGACAAACACACTGGAATGAGTCAAATGAACTGTTATCATGTTGATCTAGCTATCAATCCGACTAATCGACGATATTTAAACAATCGATTACAAAGTTTATAACATATACAATTAACAACAAACCGACAGGATCAAACAGACACACAAGTGATTCAAGTTGTACTGACAAAAAACAGGGAATTATCATGAAACTAATTATTCGACCAAACACATTCTAATCGATTACATGGCTTAAACATATGCTCGACTATGAACAGAAGAAAAGTTTGACCAAATAAAGGGTCGGATAGGAGAAGAAGAAGAATAATCGACAAAACTAGACTACACCTAAAACTAAACACATAACGGTAAAGAAAAATAGAAAAGAGAAAGGAACGAAATACCTTAAGAGATCAGAAAACTAGACGAACCCAGGTTCGAGCCTTTGACTTGAACTTTTGGGGTTGAACGGACCTTAACCGAGTGTTCTCAAGTGAGAACACTTCGACTAAGGTCCATTGAACACCCAAAACACTTTAATTTGGACAGATTTCAACCTTTGGCTTTCTAGGGTTCTTGGGGGTTCGATTTGGGATTCGAATGGTGCTGGTCTGATTCGAACCAAACCAACGTTGTCTTGGTAATGAGGGAGGTTTGGGGGTTGTCTGGCATGAATTTGGGCTTGGTTGGGGTAGGTTAAGGTTTTGTTTGAATCTTCAGCTGAAGATTCGAGAAGTTTGAGGATGATTCGAAGGAAACGGTTCGTGGATTCATGTTCAGGGTGGTCGGGTGGCTTTGGGGTGTTAATTTGGGGATGATTGGACCACCGGAACCACCGTGAGGCAATTTTCGGTGGGAGGAGTATAGTAGGGGAAGGCAGAGGGTTCATCTGGTCTCTGAGATTGAAAAAGACCAAGGGGTAAGGGGGTGTTTGGATTGGGGGGCTGGGTAGGAAGATTAAGGTTATATACGAGTGGGAGCATTTGATCTTGGCCGTTCGATCAAGTGAGATCGACGGCCAGGATCTGTCACTTAAGGGAACGACACTGTTTGGCTTAGGTTACGAGATTGGGTCAGTATTAGACGGGAACGGGTCGGGTTGTGAGGGATGCTAGGAACCGTTAGATCACAAGAAATGAACGGTTCAGATTTGACACCTGGACCGGTGTCGTTTGAGCTTAGTCGGAAGCTGAACTGGACCACTAGATCTGTTTGATTAACGGTCCAGATTCGAGACGTAGAAACGGCGTCATTTGAGGCATCTGAGAGGCCAGGTAAATGGACTGGATCAGTGGTATTGAGATTGGGCCTTGGACTTTAATTCAAAAATGGCCCAACCGAGTTTTCCCCACTATTTTCATTCTTCTTCTTTTTCTTTTATTTTCTAATTAACAAAAAATTCTACATTAAATTGTAACATCAAAATTAAACTAAAAAATATTAATTAAACCTTAACACACAAGATTAACAAACAAAATCACACATTCGGACAATAAATAACAAAAATACAACAAATACACCTTTTTGTGATTTTCTTCCTTTTAAAACCAAATCATGGTTTAAATAATTCCTAAATGCACAATTAGATCCTAAGTGTGCATGCAACATATATTTTTGTATTTTTTTAATTAATTATAACAAGATAAACATTTACGTGCAAAACACAGATAATTATCCAAAAAATGCCGCGCAAAAAAATTGTCAAAATTGTACACACGGCAATTTGTTTTATTCTTTGATTTCGTTTTGAGTAGTTTTCGTGAAGCAAAAATCATGTGCTCACAGCTGCCCCTCTTTGTCCGAAAATACAAAGAGTTTTTGTACAAAGATAAAGTGAACGGATTCGAGCGATTTTTGCCCGTCGGGATACTCCGTGTGAAGCATTTTTTGGAAAGTTTTTAACAAACCTTTGCTTCGAAGGTTTCCTACATATCCCTGGCTAAAAAAGAATTAGGTTAATGTAGTTCGGGAAATTTTGGTAGCTGGGACTACCATGGGACTGCAATTTTGCTGTTACTGCTGCTGCATGCTGTTATTACTTCTTACCGATCTCCTTGTTACACCGTGCACAAAAGAAAACCAGAAGCTAGACTATACTAGGAATTACAAATCTTATCTATCTTTGCTCTTATTGCCTTGCTTTCTTGTCGGCTTGTGTTTACTCCGGTGCTTCTTTCTTCCGAAAAACTGCTGAGGATGACATTGGCCTTTTGCTTTTTCTGAACACCATTTTCATCATTTTGTTCTGTCCACTGGGGATAGCACTGGTTCAAAGACCGCTTCTCTTGAAATTTGTCTTATCTTCCTTTGGATTTCTGCACCTAAATTTATGCTGGGGATTTCTGTTGTAACCTTCTGCCTTCCGGCGGGTTACTGATTTCAAGGTACGAAATGTAAAGGACTGAAATGTAATGCCTCCATTCTACGGACGGGCTCCCGAATGCAACAACTTTAAAAGTAACACCTCCGTTCTACGGGCAGGCTACCGAATGCAACAACTTAAAACCAACACCTCCGTTCTACGGGCGGGCTCCCGAATGAAACAACTGAAAAGTAACACCTCCATTCTACGGGCGGGCTCCCGAATGCAATGACAGAAAAGTAACACCTCCGTTCTACAGGCGGGCTCCTGAATGCAACGACTTAAAAGTAACACCTTTGTTCTACGAGCGGGCTCCCGAATGGAGCAACTTAAAAGCAACACCTCCGTTCTACGGGCGGGCTCCCGAATGCAACAACTTAAAAAGTAACACCTCCGTTCTACGGGCGGGCTCCCGAATGCAACAACTTAAAAAGTAACACCTCCGTTCTACGGGCGGGCTCCCGAATGTAACAATTGATAAGTAAAACCTCCATTCTACGGGAAGGTTCCCAAATGGAACAACTTGAAAGTAACACCTCCGTTCTACGGGCGGGCTCCCGAATGCAATAACTGAAAAGTAACACCTCCGTTCTACGGGCGGGCTCCCGAATGCAATAACTGAAAAGTAACACCTCCGTTCTACGGGCGGGCTCCCAAATGCAATGACTTAAAAGTAACACCTTCGTTCTACGGGCGGGCTCCCGAATGTAATAACTGAAAAGCAACACCTCCGTTCTACGGGCGTGCTCCCGAATGCAACAAGTTAAAAAGTAACACCTTTGTTCTACAGGTGGGCTCCTGAATGTAACAACTGAAAAGTAACACCTCCGTTCTACGGGCGGGTTCCTGAATACAACAACTTGAAAGTAACACCTCAGTTCTACGGGCGGGCTCCCGAATGCAATAACTGAAAAGTAACACCTCCATTCCACGGGCGGGCTCACGAATGCAACAACTGAAAAGTAACACCTCCGTTCTACGGGCGGGCTCCCGAATGCAATAACTGAAAAGTAACACCTCCGTTCTACGGGCGGGCTCCCGAATGCAATAACTGAAAAGTAACACCTCCGTTCTACAGGCTGGCTTCCGAATGCAACGACTTAAAAGTAACACCTTCATTCTACGGGCGGGCTCCCGATTGCAGCAACTTAAAAGCAACACCTCCGTTCTACGGGCGGGCTCCCGAATGCAACAACTTAAAAAGTAACATCTCCGTTCTACGGGCGGGCTCCCGAATGTAACAACTGAAAAGTAACACCTCCGTTCTGCAGGCGGGTTCCCGAATGCAACAACTTAAAAGTAACACCTCTATTCTACGGGCGGACTCCCGAATGCAACAACTATAAAGTAACACCTTTGTTCTACATGCGAGCTCCCGAATGCAACAACTGAAAAAGTAACACCTCCGTTCTATGGGCGGGCTCCCGAATGAAACAACTTGAAAGTAACACCTCCATTCTACGGGCGGGCTACCGAATGTAACAACTGAAAAAGTAACACTTTCGTTCTACGGGCGGGCTCCTGAATGCAGCAACCTAAAAAGTAACACCTCCGTTCTACGGGCGGGCTCCCGAATGCAACAACTTAAAAGTAATACCTTCGTTCTGCGGGCGGGCTCCTGAATGCAACAACTTTTAAAAAGTAACACCTCCTTTATACGGGTGGGCTCCCGAATGCAACAAGTTAAAAAGTAACACCTTCGTTCTACGGGCGGGCTCCCGAGTGCAATAACTTTTAATAAGTAACACCTCCGTTCTACGGGCGGGCTCCCGAACACAACAACTGAAAAAGTAACACCTCCGTTCTACGGGCGGGCTCCCGAATGCAACAACCTAAAAAGTAACACCTCCATTCTACAGGCGGGCTCTCGAATGCAACAACTTAAAAGTAACTCCTCCGTTCTACGGGTGGGCTCCCGAATGCAACAATTTAAAAGTAACATCTCCGTTCTACTGGCGGGCTCCCGAATGCAACAATTTAAAAGTAACATCTCCGTTCTACTGGCGGGCTCCCGAATGCAACAATTTAAAAGTAACACCTTCGTTCTACGGGTGGGCTTCCGACTGCAACAACTTAAAAGTAACTCCTCCATTCTATGGGCGGGCTCCCGACTGCAACAACTTACGGGATCCCAACTACAACAACTTAAAAGTAACACCTCCGCTCTACGGGCGGGCTCCTGACTGCAACAACTTAAACTTAACACCTCCGTTCTACGGGCGGGCTCCCGACAGCAACAACTTAAACGTAACACCTCCATTCTACCGGTGGGCTCCCGACTGCAACAACTTAAAAGTAACACCTCCGTTCTACGGGCGGGCTCCCGACTGCAACAACTTAAAAGTAACACCTCCGTTCTACGGGCGGGCTCCCGACTGCAACAACTTAAAAGTAACACCTCCGTTCTACGGGCGGGCTCCCGACTGCAACAACTTAAAAGTAACACCTCCGTTCTACGGGCGGGCTCCCGACTGCAACAACTTAAAAGTAACACCTCCGTTCTACGGGCGGGCTCCCGAATGCAACAATTTAAAAGTAACACCTCCGTTCTACGGGCGGGCTCCCGAATGCAACAACTGAAAAAGTAACACCTCTGTTCTATGGACGGGCTCCCGAACGCAACAACTGAAAAAGTAACACCTCCGTTCTACGGGCGGGCTCCCGAATACAACAACCTAAAAATAACACTTCCGTTCTACGGGCGGGCTCCCGAATACAACAACTTAAAAGTAACACCTCCGTTCTACGGACGGGTTCCCGAATGCAACAACATTTAAAAATAACACCTCCATTCTACGGGCGGGCTCCCGAATGCAACAACTGAAAAGTAACACCTCCGTTCTGCGGGCGGGCTCCCGAATACAACAACTGAAAAAGTAACACCTCCGTTCGACGGGCGGGCTCCCGAATGCAACAACCTAAAAAGTAACAC
This sequence comes from Nicotiana glauca, assembly GCA_026770625.1. Classification (NCBI taxonomy): domain Eukaryota; kingdom Viridiplantae; phylum Streptophyta; class Magnoliopsida; order Solanales; family Solanaceae; genus Nicotiana; species Nicotiana glauca. The sequence goes on along the minus strand of MU736958.1, from coordinate 89,900 downwards.
CTCCGTTCTACGGGCAGGATCCCGAATTCAACAACTGAAAAAGTAACGCCTCCGTTCTACGGCCGGGCTCCCGAATGCAACAACTTAAAAAGTAACACCTCCGTTCTACGGGCGGGCTCCCGAATGCAACAACCTAAAAAGTAACACCTCCGTTCTACGGGCGGGCTCCCGAATGCAACAACTGAAAAGTAACACCTCTGTTCTACGAGTGGGCTCCTGAATGCAACAACTCAAAAAGTAACACCTCCATTCTATGGGCGGGCTCCTGAATGCAACAACTTAAAAGCAACTTGAATTGATTTCCTCGTTCCTTTGAGAAAATTTTCAACAATGGCAGAAAATTTTCTGCCCTAGTTTTGGTGATCTTCTTTGTGGCATGCCTTTCCGTCGTCAATAACATTTCCTTTTCCTGCTTCAAATCAAAGGAAATTTGTTAGTTTAAAATATGGCGAGTGGTCGTGCCACTCCTGCTGGGGATGGTTTTTTTTCCTTTTCCTTTTTTCTCTGATCTGTGTTCCCCAAAACTTGTTGGGGAATGATGTTATTTGCTGGGGATGATATTCTTACGGGGGGTGGTTTTTCCCTTTCTCCCTTCCCCGATTTGTGTTGTCCGACCATCTTGGTCGATAATCTACCGGGTTCGGCTCCCTCTTCTCGAGGATCCTTATTCACCAATTTCTCAACTGTTATTTTTCTGATTTCCCCTAAAATTCTAAACCAATCCATCATTTGGTCCTGCAATAAACGTCTTTTCGCTTTATTTCCTTGTCTTGGGCCTATTCACATTCTGCATTGCACTATTTTGGCAACTGGTAGTAAGCTCTAAAAAATCTTTCTCAAAAACAAACTGGTGGAGAAAAAGTCTTTAAACGAAAAAGTGATGATTTCAACAGATAGAAAAAGACAAAAAAGAAGTCTTTCTGAACAAATGCTGGGGAAAAAGAAAAAAGAGAACGAACTTATCTAAATGGTATAACCGGTCCCAACGATCATGTCGTGTATTCTGGATCTAACCAACCCATTCTATTTATCAATCAATTTTCTGATGACTTCATTTTGCTGGGGATGGGCAGGCACCCCGTTCTTTGCCAAATGCGAATCCTTTCCGCCAATCTTATCGTGTCGCCTCATAGTGCCCTTCGAGGGGTTTTCACTAATAAGACTCTCTCATTTCTCTCAACTCCCGTCGCCTTATGGTGCCCATGAAGATTTTCACCATAAGACTCTCTCATTTTGTTTCTCTCACCTTTCGTTGCCATATAGTGCCTGTGAAAGTTTTCACCGATAAGACTCTCTCATTTTATTTTTCTTTCTCTAATGGGGATTGGAGTGTTACCGATAAGATTCTCTCCACAGGGGATTCTTTGGGCTATCAATTCCTTCGTCTCATGATCCTCATTTAGTCGAAGATCAGTGTGTTATTCTCGGCTTTCATTTGCCTGACTTGGCACCTCTCGGATACTGATTGGGAGGTCTTTTTGGATATCAACATGATTTTTTTGTTTTTTTTTTGTGCGGGGATAAAAGAAAAGGATATAAAAGTTTCGAAATAACTTCGATGGGTAAAACATTACAACTCTTGGAATCAAATTTTTCCAAAATTTTAAAACATAACTTCTACCCCAGTTTTCTTGCTTCGGGGATTTTTGATTGTTATTACACTTTGATCGAGCCGTGAGGCACCTACGTATCATCTTTGAGGAATCAGGCCGAATGTAGTTCACACGATCTCGATTCCTTTGTTTTCTTGCGACTTTTTTTTTTTTGGTTATTTTACTTCTTTTCTTTTCTTTTCTTTTCTTTTCTTCTCTTCTCTTTTTTTTCATTTTTCATTTTCATTAATGATTCCAAGTGAGGGGTATGAAAGAATAAATAAGGCTCAAAGGGGGAAGCAAAGGTTAAAGTGTTTTGGATTGAATAATGAATTGCCTCCGTTATTTCATTTTCCGATAAATGCCAAGTACAAACAAACAAACAACAAACAATTACAATCAAGGAAATCATACATAATATCTCTTGACTGCGTCAGAATTGATAGCCATGTCGATACATCTGCCTTCGACATCCGTCAGACATAAAGTGCCATTTGATAACACTCTGGTCATAATGAATGGTCCTGGCCAGTTCGGGGCGAACTAGCCCTTTACATTGGCCTGATGTGGCAGGATTAGTTTCAACACCTGTTGTCCCACTTCAAATTTCCTGGGATGCACCTTCTTGTTATACGCTCTTGCCATCCACTTTTGATACAATTGGCCATGACATACTGCTGCCAATCTTTTTTCATCAATCAAGCTCAGCTGCTCCAATCGAGCTTTGACCCATTCATCATCATCAATCCCAGCCTCAACGACAATCTGAAGGGATGGAATTTCAACTTCTGCCGGTATCACTGCTTCAATTCCGTATACCAACGAATAAGGAGTTGCACCTACTGAAGTACGAATAGTAGTGCGATAACCCAACAATGTAAATGGAAACTTTTCATGCCATTGCCTAGACCCTTCTACCATCTTTCTCAATATCTTCTTTATGTTTTTGTTAGCTGCCTCGACCGCTCCATTCACCTTGGGCCGATACGGGGTGGAATTACGGTGTGCAATCTTGAATTGTTGACATACTTCTTTAATCAAACCACTGTTAAGATTAGCACCATTGTCTGTGATGATCACCTTTGGGATCCCAAATCTACAGATGATATGGGAATGAACAAAATCCACCACCGCCTTCTTGGTTACTGATTTGAAAGTTTTAGCTTTAACCCACTTAGTTAAATAGTCGATGGTTACCAAAATGAACCTGTGACCATTGGAAGCTGCCGGCTCAATCGGTCCAATGACATCCATGCCCCATGCAACAAATGGCCATGGTGCTGACATTGTATGTAATTCTGCTAGTGGAGAATGAATCAGATCTCCGTGTATCTGACACTGATGGCATTTCCGTACGAAACTGATACAATCACGCTCCATAGTGAACCAATAATACCCTGCTCGGAGAATCTTGTTCGCCAATACATATCCACGAATATGTGGACCACAAACTCTAGCATGTACCTCTGTCATCACTGTCGTGGCTTGACCAGCATCTATACATCTCAGCAAACCCAAATCTGGGTTCTTTTGTACATCACTCCTCCACTGAGGAAAAATCCATTTGCCAATCACCGAATGGCTCTTTTTTGATCTCCAGTGGCCTGCTCCGGGTATATCCCCATCCTGAGGTACTCTTTGACATCATAGAACCATGGCTCACCATCCATTTCTTCCTCTACTGTGTTGCAATAGGCATGCTGATCACGAACCTGAATATATAACGTGTCAACATGAATTTTTTCTGGGTGGTGCAACATCGATGCTAAAGTGGCCAAAGCATCGGCAACCTCATTGTAAACTCTTGGGATGTGTCTGAACTCCACTGATCGAAATCGCTTGCTCAGATCGTGCAAACATTGTCGATATGGTACAAGCTTCAAATCCCGTGTTTCCCATTCACCTTGAATCTGATGCACCAAGAGGTACGAGTCTCCCAAGACCAAGATGTCCTGGACATCCATATCTGCGGCTAACCGTAAGCCCAAAATGCATGCCTCATACTCAGCCATGTTGTTGGTACAATAGAAACGCAGCTGAGCCGTAATAGGATAATGATGTCCTGTTTCAGAAATAAGTACTGCTCCTATTCCAACTCCCTTTGCATTTGCAGCTCCATCAAAGAAAAGCTTCCACCCTAGTTCCTTGGTCAATTCCAACTCATCTATATGCATCACTTTTTCATCAGAAAAATACGTCCTCAATGTCTCGTATCCTTCATCAACAGGATTCTCAGCCAAGTGATCGCCCAATGCTTGGGCTTTCATGGCCGTCCTTGTCACACAGACGATGTCAAATTTTGTGAGTAATAACTACCATTTCGCTAACCTCCCTGTGGGCATAGGCTTCTTAAAATATACATCAGTGGATCCAAGCGTGAAATGAAATAAGTAGTATATGATGACAGATAATGTTTCAACTTTTGTGCCACCCAAGTTAGGGCGCAACATGTCTTCTCAAGTTGAGTGTACTTAACCTCATATACTGTAAACTTCTTGCTGAGGTAATATATGGCTTGCTCCTTCCTTCCTGTAATGTCATGTTGCCCCAGTACGCAACCAAGCAAATTCTCCAGGACCGTTAGATAGAGAATCAACGATCTTCCCGGCTCGGGTGGAACCAATACGGGTGGATTTGATAGATACCCTTTGATTTGGTCAAATGCTTCCTAACATTCTGCCGTCCATTCTACCGCAACATCTTTCTTCAGTAGCCGAAATATGGGCTCACAAGTTGCTTCGAGTTGAGCGATGAACCTGCTGATATAATTCAATCTTCCCAACAGACTCATTACTTCTGTTTTGTTCTTCGGCGGTAGCAATTATTGGATGGATTTGATCTTTGACGGATCCAACTCAATGCCTCGCCGACTGACGATGAATCCCAGCAGTTTTCCAGACGGAACACCAAATGCACATTTGGCCGGGTTGAGCTTGATATCGTACCTTCAAAGTCTTTGGAAGAACTTCCTTAGGTCTGCCACGTGGTCTTCCTGGCGCTTGGATTTTATGATCACATCATCTACGTACACCTCAATCTCTTTGTGTATCATGTCATGAAACACAGTAGTCATTGCTCTCATGTACGTTGCCCTAGCGTTTTTCAAGCCAAAAGGCATTAACCGGTAGCAATAAGTCCCCCACGGCATAATGAAAGACGTCTTCTACTCATCTTCTTCATCCATTAGAATTTGGTGATACCCCGTATAGCAATCTACAAAAGACCCGATCTCACATCTGGCAGAATTATTGATCAAGATATGGATGTTGGGTAATGGAAAATTCTCCTTTGGGCTTGCCCTATTCAGATTTCGGTTATCAACACACGCCCTGATCTTCCCGTCTTTCTTCGGCACTGGCACCATATTAGCCAACCAATCAGGATATCGAGTGACTCGAATAACCTTTGCCTGCAGCTGCTTAGTTACTTCTTCTTTAATCTTCACACTCATGTCTATTTTGAACTTCTTCAATTTCTGCTTGACGGGAGGGCATGCCGGGTCAGTGGGCAATTTGTGAACCACTAGATCGGTGTTTAAGCCTGGCATGTCATCATACGACCACGCAAAAACATCTTTGAATTCAGTAGTGCTTTGATTAGTTCCTCCCTAATGTTCGGCTCATTGTGGATGCTGATTTTGGTTTCCCTAACATTGTCTGCATCCCCAAAATTAACAGCTTCAGTGTCATTTAAATTGGGCTTGGGTTTCTCTTCGAACTGGCTTAATTCTCTGTTTATCTCTTCAAAAGCTTCATCCTCATCGTATTTCGATTCATCATCATAATCGACCTCTTGTACAATTAGTTCAGAATCAGATTGATTTTTTAGACTAGGTTCATGATTCGTTGTGCGTGCTGTATCACTAAAACCAGTATAAAGAGAACTGTTAAGAAAGATAAAAGAAGAAAACAAAATTAAAACAAAATAAGGAGAGAAAACTTTCACTTTATTAAAATGAGGGATAACATAGTTTCACATTTTTGCTGAACACAAAATAAAACGAAAATTGGATTACACCCTGGAATAATCTAGAAAACAAGAAAGAAAAATCAAAACCTACTACCAAGACTCCCTCCGGGTAGGAAGAGGAGTAGCTGCCCAATTGTTAATATTGGCCCTGGGCCCCACAAACTGTATATCTACCCTACTAGAACCTTCTCCAGCCTCTATCACATTGACGTCGGCGAACAGCCTTTCAAAACTCTGATTCAAATCCCCATCTGACCCAATTAGTGGTCTGAGAACTTTGGGGACTGACAACCTTCTGATACCTGCTTTGACAAAGGATCTGGAGAGACGTGGAACTGGCTTGGGAAGAACCCAAAATCTCTTCTTCAATTTTTGAGCACGTCGTATGTCTGCTGCGGTAGGCTCGAATCCCAGCCCAAGAGTGTCAAGATTCTTGGGCAAAGAAACTGGTTGGACAATACCCTGCAGATCAACCCCAAAGCCTTTTCCTGGTACAAACCCATTGTTTAACATTTCCAAGGCTATCATGAAGGTGGCCGCTGCGATTCTGGGCAGTGGAAGGTTCTCACCTTTAGAAATTTTGTCAACTGAGACTGCATCAAAAATCTGGCAAACCCAGGGACCTTTATCGTCGTCGGTTTCTATGAATGGTACAATGGCATCACCCACAGTGCCTGTACCATCATCCTTGTGAACCACTATCTCTTGCCTGTCCCACTCAAATTTTACCATCTGGTGCAATGTGGAAGGCACTGCTTTGGCGGCATGAATCCAGGGTCGCCCCAATAGAAGATTGTATGATACTGCTACATCTACCACTTGGAATTCCATGGTGAATTCCACTTGGCCAATGGTTAATTCCAGTATAATATCACCTACCATGTCAGTACCACCCCCATCAAAACCTCAGACGCAGACGATGTTCCTGTGAATTCGGTTATGATCAACCTTCAGCTTGTTCAGAGTAGTCAAAGTACAGATGTTGGCGCTCGACCCATTATCAATCAATACTCGAGTGACCACCGAGTCTTCGTATTTCACGGTCAAGTATAGGGCTTTGTTGTGTTCTGTACCCTCTGCCGGCAATTCATCATTAGAAAACGTCACCCGGTTTACCTCGAAGATTTTGTGCACTATCCTTTCCAAGTGATTTACAGAGATTTTATCCGGAACATGAGCCTCGTTCAGGATTTTATCAGTGCCTGGCAATGGTCACTGGAATAGATCAACAAGGATAGCAACGAAATCTGTGCCTGAGTCTTTCTTAACTGCTCCACAATGGAGTAGTCTTGGGCCTTCATTTTCTTCAAAAACTCCTCTGCCTCTTCCTCCGTCACAGGTTTCTTTATCACCGCTGGGTTGGACCTTCTTAACTCTACGGGAGCAAAACACCTCCCCGAACAAGTTAACCCCTGGGCTTCACATATTTCATCCACAACCTCCTTCCCCTTGTACATTACCATTACTTTACTATAGCTCCAGGGCACTACTAGCCTGATAACACCTGTCCCTGTGCATGCCGGCTTGCTTGGTACCCCTTGCACCTTTACTTTGATCGACTTTGGATTATTTGGAACAACAAGCGAACTCTTCCCCATTACCACCACTGGCTTGACATCTACCGTTTCCAACTGTACCTCCGCTTCCCAACCGGTCGACTTTTCTTTTGGACTAGCACGGATCATCATTACCGTCTGTGAGGGTTTCTTTAGCTCCCCTCCTTCGTGCACAAGCTCTATCATGTGGGTTTCATGGTGTGCTGGCAATGGGTTCTAATTGATGTTGGGCGCCTCTGGGGTCTGAACCTCGATCTTGTTGGTGTCAATAAGATCTTGCACAACACGTTTCAACTTCCAACACTTCTTGGTATCATGTCCGGGAGCACCCAAACAATACTCACAGCTTACCGAGTGGTCCATATTTTGGGGAAGGGGATTTGGCAATCTGGGCTCAACAGGACTCAACAAACCCAACTGTCTTAATTTGCGGAACAAAGCTGTATATGTTTCTCCCAACTGAGTGAAGGTTCTTTGTCTCTGCACCCTTTTATTTCTGAAAGCCTGATTCCCCCGGAAACCTATCCTTGGAGGGTTTCTGTAGGCCCTTGGTGGTGGATAGGTGTTTTGTGGAGGTGGGTATGTATTTTGTGGAGGTGGATATGTGTTTTGGGGAGCCGGCGCGCGCCATTACGGGCGAGCCGAAGGCTGGGTGTATGCCTGGGCTTGATAGACGGAGAAGTGTGGTTCTTGTGGTGGGTAGTAGGGCTGTGGAGGGTAATTTGGAGTTTGTGGGTAATTTGGGTGATGGGGTCTGGATTGGTAGTGGGGGGAAGGACCTCTTTACTTGGACCAATTGCCTGCCTCTATTGTTGCAACCTCTTCTCTTTTCTTCTTCCCGAGCGTACCTCCCGTGCCGCTTTGAATGGCTTGAATAGTGGCTTTAATTGCCGAATAACTCAGGATTTTGTTGGACTTAAGTCCCTCTTCGATCATACCACCCATTTTCACTACCTCGTTGAAGGATTTGCCAACTGACGTCAGCAAGTGACCAAAGTAAGTTGGCTCTAGAGTTTGCAGAAAGTAGTCCACCATTTCTCCCTCTCTCATCGGAGGATCAACTTTGGCTGCCTGTTCTCTCCACCGGAACCCAAATTCTCGGAAGCTTTCTCCGGGCATCTTCTCAAGCTTCAGCAATGTGAGATGGTCAGGGACGATCTCACGGTTGTACTGAAAGTGACCTACGAATGCTTGTGCTAGATCGTACCAGGTGTACCACCTGCTCGGATCCTGTCTTGTGTACCATTCCAGTGCGGACCCACTTAAACTTTGGCCAAAGTAAGCTATTAGCAGCTCATCTTTACCACCTGCTCCTCTCATCTTGCTTCAAAACCCTCGCAGATGTGCCATAAGATCTTCGTGCCACTCATATAGATCAAACTTTAGCATCTTGAACCCTGCCGGCAAATGGACGTTAGGGAAAGGGCATAGATCCTTATAGGCCACGCTGACCTGGTTGCCTAACCCGTGCATATTTCTGAAGGATTGCTTCAGGCTTTTAAATTTTCGCAGCACTTCGTCCTGCTCTGGGCTCTTAGCCGGCTTTTCAACCTTCGCCGGGACCTCAAAGCGGGGATTATAGGCATGCAGCTCGGGTGCTTTGAATGTGGGTTTAGGGGGGTAATATTGGGTATTGTGAGCCTGAAAAAATGGCTCACTAGATGATCTCTGTAGCGTGGCTGGTGGGGGTCCCATGAAAA
>MU736958.1:60638-80797 GCA_026770625.1 Nicotiana glauca | reverse complement strand
TTAGAGTTTTAACAGATATTGCAATTGCACGTTGGGGGATGCAATGTTCTTAGGCAGTTAACCATTTCTAACATGTTTTTGCTCCGACCGCATGCATCATCCCGGCTTATTTTATTTGTGCCTCTTTCAAATGTTTCGGAAACCCTCCATTATTTCTCCTTCTTTTCTTTCTTTTTTTCTTTTTATTCACTTTCTCTTTTTCTCTATAGTGGTGGTCAAATCTTATGGGGATTGCCTACGTATTATGTCCTCGCATGAATCAGACCGTGTGTAGTTCTGGCACAAGTGTAAAAATAAAGACATCATTTTTTGGATTTTTCAATTTTTATTATCAAAACATTCTATTTACAAGGCGAAAACATTTTTTGAAAATGAAAACTTGAAATAGACTAGACACTTTGATGCAAAAGGGAAAAATACAAACTTAAACGGACAACAGACTCTAAAAGATACAGAAAATATAGACTCAACTAGGTATGCTTCAGAGCTTTAAATTTTTTAGCCCGCGGGGCGTTGTTCGACCTTGCCGCGGGTTTTGGTGCAAGACCCCTTTGCAGATCCTTCAATTCCTCCATGATCTGGTGGACATAACCCATGACTGAAGCAAAGAGGGTAGTACAGGGAATTTTCTCACATGCTAGTCACCTCATGGTGATGTAGTGCCCGATCTCTTTGATTCTTCCCCTGATTCTATCCCTTTCGATAAGCAGTTGTTCCATTCGTTGATTCTTTGCTCCCAGTACTTGAGCGTTGTCAGCGAGTTGGTCCAGGAACTTATCCATTTGTTTTTCCATCCGTGCCATCAAGCCATAGCAGCGTTTCCTATGTGTCCTGGCATCTCGGACTTGTTTAAAGACCCGCTCTTCGAGAGTGGAATTTGTTTCTCTCATGATGGTGATGGTCCCCTCGTAATCTCTCTTTATTTGCTGCATATGAAGTGCCCGCTGCTGTGCCCCCTGGTCCATCTGGCCCGGATCCTTGTGAGAGTGGCTTCTGCTTTTTCCAAGTCTTCTTGACATTCGAGGGCTTTCTTTTCCAAATTGTTTATGAGTACTTCATCAGCCCGGCTCCTTTTTGATCTCTTTGCAGTTATCTTCATCTTTTGAATCTGTGCTTGGAGTGCTTGCTTCTCTTGTACCCAATTAACTCTCTCCTGCTCGAAATCAGCCTGTTGTATATCCATGGCCACTTCCAGTATTACTTTATCCTCTTGTAATGTGTCAATGCGAGATTTGAATTCTCGTGCCACTTCGCCTTTAGCATTCCTAACTTTGCACTCTATCTCTTTCTCCTAATCGACTGCATACTTTACAGACCTTTCTGTTCTTTGCTCGGGTATTACCTGGTTGTGAAACCACTCGAGGTATGCAAGGCTTACTTCCCCTCGTTCTCGGTCTGCTACCATTTCATCTGTATCAGAAAATCGACTACCAAACAAAACATTTTGTGCATAAGATTCCTTTGGCGGCTCCTCTTTTGTGAATTCCCACACGAATGGATGTATGTCCTCAGTCGGGGGCCTCTTTTGTTCTCTCCCTAACTGACTCATGACGCGTAATGGTGCGTATGGCTGGAAACCTCTGAAACCCATGAGTATGTAGAATGGGCAATATGTCGACACGTGCATAACTTTAGCAGAAGGGAACCAATAATAGTTCCAAGTAAGTTTATCCGCCTCTAACGAACCAAGTAATTCCCGCCAGGACTTCACTCCATCTGGAAGATTACAACCTGCAACCCTGCTCGGATGGCAACGAATTTAATTCAGCCAATTTTCATTGAAATTTATCACTATTGGGTGATGATAAAGATGCTCTATGAACCACATTTGTAGCAAAATGTTGCATCCTTTGAAGTAATCTCCACCTTCCTAGCATTGGGTTAATGCTCGAAAAATGTCTCACAAAACCATAGGAAGAATGGTATGCTCTTCGCTACTTTGTAAATACGAGACCACTGCCGATAAACGAATTCTTATGTGCCCATCACATTCCGGAAAGACCATGGTCCCTAGAAACGAAATCATGAATGCGAAGATTCTCAAATCCCTCCAAGCGTCATAACTTAGCTGGTTGACGAATTCCGTGGTTGAGAATTTCTCAAATCCTTTCTCATCACGAAACCTGTCATAAAGGTATTTCAATGGAACCCAGCCTTCGTTTAAGCAATCCATTGGTATTCGACGGAGGCATAATTTCTTCAAAAAGTTGCTCACGCCTACTTTCCTGGGAGCGGCAGGTTTTTTTCTATGAAGATCTCTCCCAAATCCCGTGAACCCACCTAATTCTTCTAATATGGGTGTCATTTCACAATTTTTGAATCTGAAGACATTATTTGTTGAGTCCCAAAAACCCACCAAAGCCTCAATCAAATCCCTATTTGGCTCAATTCCCATGATGTCTGTAAGTAACTTGAGGTGTTTAAAAATTTGATTTCGCTCCCAACTAGCAAAACTAGCCCACCAATTATAGAGACTGCTCGGGGTATTATCTCGGATCATAAACATAGGAAGCGCTTCATCCTTTGCCCTTTTATGACCATTTCTTTGCGGGGAAATCATGATAATCCTAACAATAAAAAATAAAAATTAAGACTCTCCTAAACCATATACAGACTATGATTAATTCGTTTTGAATAAAGAGAAAAATCGTCATTGCTTATAGCCATTTTAAAAAAAAAATACCCGGTCTTGTCAACACGGCCTTTGAGTACTTGAAGAAGATTTGAAGGCTATGTGAAAAGAATCCGGTATGATCATAGGTAGCTGTTCTTGCAAAACAGTCCTCCGACGCCCTTTTGTAGACATTTGGCTATTTTACCCAAGAATGGCATTACCTTCACTAAGGACATTTATTTACCCCTAAATTTAATATTTTCAAAATAGTTGAGCCCGATATGGGTTGCCTACGTATCCCACATCCAGTGAGAATCAAACTTGCGTAGTTCATCCAAATAAAACAAACTATTTTTAAAAACATTTTCTTTTCAAAAATTCAGCAGAGTTTCGACAGTATTTGGACGTTGGTATTTTCAAAAAAGGTGATTAACTCTCTTAACCCCATACACTACTATTTCTCTTTTTTTTTCTTTTTTTTTTTCAGATGATCAAAAAGCCGGTCAGCATGCAAGTCCGAAACAAATAAATGCACAAGCAGGATTTATCAAGGTGGTCTTTTCATTTCAGGTACACCTGTCCTAGACAGACCCAACCACTGTGTTGAGCCTCCAAAGTCAAATGTACGTGATGCAAACAAACGTTCCTACTAGGGATCCGGCATGAGGCTTTGTTATTCTAAGTTAACATCTTATTGGAGAAAGTATCTAGATTGGCTTACTCAAGGGGACAACTCGAGCCGAGGAGGGTCAGTGTACCGGTAGCATTGCTTTCCGGCTTAACTGGTGGTGCTCCCCGCCTAAAACATGTGTGACTAAAATCCTTCACCAGGTGCCAGGCACCTCGGCTATCTCAAAGAAAGAGGGCTATGTCAAGCAAATTCCCAATTTTATTTTCAAGAAAACTCAGAGAGGTTGCGTGAGAAGACAATTTATATACACAGTTCAAAATTATCAAAGCGGTAAAAAGCAATATTTAGCACATTTAAGAACATATAATAAAGATCAGATAATAAATAAGCCAAATACAACAATTATTCCAAGCTCGAATTCTTAAACCCTGAACCAGTGGTTCTGGGTTTGCTTATTCCCCAGTGGAGTCGCCAGAGCTGTCACACCTCCTTTTTCCGCTACTGTACCCCGCGAAGGGTGTAGTAAAGAGAGTTTTTCCAATTAAAGGACAATTAAAATGGGATTTGTTATTAAGAGTTGGAGTCGCCACTTGAGAGATTTATGGTGTCCCAAGTCACCGGTTTGAATCTCGAATCGAGGAAAAAGTTGACTCCGTATTACAGTCTACGAACTAAAAATCCGGATAAGGAATTTTGTTAACCCGGGAGAAGGTGTTAGGCATTCCCGAGTTCCGTGGTTCTAGCACGGTCGCTCAGCTATCATATTTGGCTTATTTATCTGATTTTATAACATGCTTTAACTTATGTCCAAATTTTAACCTTTAACCGCTTTTAATTATTTTTTAAGGAATTGAACGTCGTTTAAAATATGTTTTTGGATCACGTCACATGAAATGCACCCGGATCCTCGACACATTTTATTCAATATTTTGGGATTTGGATTTGGGTCGCATGAGATGCACACCCAAATTTAGGAAGGTAAAGTTATTAAACACGCGCCTAAAGGGACTAACGCGTTATTATTTGGGGAGGGCCATGGCATTTACTAAATGGTCCGTCCCAAAATCTAAGAAATTATTTACATCTATTGAGGGCCCCTCAAATTGTGCCTTTTATCTGGCGAGGCTCGTCCCATTTATTTTAAAAGGATAATCCTAAAGTGACTACATTTTTCTATTTTTTGTTCGTCTCTAAAAATGAAAGAAGAAAAAGTCCTAATTGATTTACATGCTTGACGAGTTCGGGCCTCTTATTAGTTATTAGGTTATAATAGATGCAAACGACAAATGGCACCCGAACTTGTTAGTTGGCAGATTGTTTCATGCCATATTCTATAGGCGAACTACTAAAGCTGAAATTATAACATGCATACGAGAGTGACCAAATATTGAAAACGAACTATCCATTCTTCAAATTGATTTAAACTTAACATTTCTAAAATTGATTTAAACTAACATTTCTAAAATTGATTTAAACTAACATTTCTAGATGATTGAGACTGATGGAACTAACGGCTAGGAAATGTTATCAACATGGATTCGAACATTGGCCTATATATTGCCTAACGGAATCGAACGCTGGCCAATTTAAATCTGCCTTGAATACAAAATAAAATAGAAATGAAATATGAGCAACGAATATATTAACTATTTGTTCATTCTACAAATTAGTTAACTAACTACATTACATGTACAACTGACGACTACCGATTGTAATTTTAAACAAATAAAATTTCAGTTAGGTACAAAAACTACACCATGCATCATTATTGAGTTATGAAACTAGACTATACAGATACTTATCACTTATCTATTTAAGCTACAGTTACAACACTAGTTCATCAATCACTATAGTATTTCATTTCACTTTTATAACTCACAGTTACATCAGTGTTGATTCGAAAGTGTACCTGGTATTGAAATAAAAGAAGAGGAAGATGAGAGATCAGCAGGGCAGTAACAGTACAGCAACAGCAACAAACAACAACAGATGAAACCCAACAGAATAAATCCCAGAAAATCAGTGGCAATTTCAAATATACCAAACAGCAACACCAACACCAGAAAACAAAGTATGAAACCAGAAACACCAACAGTAGTCGCAGGCAGAAGCAGAAAGACCCCAAAAATGCAACAGAACAGTAGGTTTCTGATTTTTTTCAGTTTCTAACTCTCAAACACTCTCTTTTAACTCTCAAACTACTGATCTTTAAATATTGAAAGACCAGCCACTTAAGCTTTCTAACTCCTGAATTTCTATAGCTCAAAAATCCAGCCAAGACTTCTCAACAAAGAACTCCAAGAAAAAACTGATAGAAAAATGGATCTCTTAATTACTGAACTTTTTGAGGTAAGAGCCAGCCCCTTCTTAGTCAAAAATGACTCTATTTATAGGGCAAGACAGACATCAAAACACTGCCCTGGGAATCCTCAATCTGTTCTGCCCATCCCCTTCAATTCCCCACTCGTTAAGATTTTCTTTATTCAAGGCTAATTGGTTCCCCATGCTTAACATTCTTGTCCCTTCTTGTATTAATCAAGATTCATGGGTGTATTAGAGTATTCTTATTAATTCCCATGCTATTATGTTATGTCCCTCACTAATATTAAAATAAGGGTATCTATTAACCAACTTGACAGACCCCTTAAGTTAATTCTAATTAACTCTATTAAAACCCAAAATTACCCTTTAAACCCCCTGAATTACTGCCCTACCCTGACTCTTGGCAATCTGTATTTAAATCTCTAACAGTTATAACTAACACTGGTTAGTAATCACCAAATAACTACACAGCTATAAGCAATCCTATTCTTAATTCAGGCAGTGATTCGAACAGAATTGAAGCAAGGCATGAGGTTCAGGTGAACAAATATACAGAACATGGGTGACATTCAAATGCAAGCAGTTCGGTTCAAAAGGGAAAATTGAGCACATCAACAAGTTCATTTTGATCACAAAATCAAATAGAAAGAAACAAGATGACAACCACACTGGAATGAGTCAAATGAATTGTTATCATGTTGATCTAGCTTTCAATCCGACTAATCGATGATATTTAAACAATCGATTATAATGTATATAACATATACAATTAACAACAAACCGACATCATCAAACAGACACACAGGTGATTCAAGTTGTACTGACAAAGTTTGAGGATGATTCGAAGCAAACGGTTTATGGATTCGTATTCAGGGTGGTCAGGTGGTTTAGAGGTGTTAATCTAGGGGTCATTGGACCACCGGAATCGCCGTGAGGCGATTTTCGGTGGGATGAGCACGGTGGGGGAAGGCGAAAGGTTCATCTGGTGTCTGAGCTTGAAAGAGACAAAGGGGTGAGGGGGGTTTTTGGATTGGGGGTGTTGGGTAGGAAGATTAAGGTTATATACGAGGGGGAGTATTTTATCTTGGCCATTCGATCAAGTGAGATCGATGGCCAAGATCTATCACTTAAGGGAACGACACTGTTTGGCTTAGGTTATGAGACTGGGTCGGTCTTAGACGGGAACGGGTCGGGTTGTGAGGGATTCTTGGAACCGTTAGATCACAGGAAATGAACGGTTCAGATTTGACACCTGGAACGGTGTCGTCTGAGCTTGGTCGGAAGCTGAACTGGACCGTTAGATCTGTTTGATCAACGGCCCAGATTCGAGACGCAGAAACGGCGTCGTTTGAGGCATCTGAGAGGCCAGGTAACTGGACTGGATCAGTGGTATTGAGATTGGGCCTTGGACTTTAATTCAAAAATGGCCCAACCGAGTTTTGCCCACTATTTTCATTCTTCTTGTTTTTCTTTCATTTTCTAATTAACAAAAAAATCTACATTAAATTGTAACATCAAAATTAAACTACAAAATATTAATTAACCCTTAACACACAAGATTAACAAACAAAATCACACATTCGGACAATAAATGACAAAAATACAACAAACTACACCATTTTGTGATTTTCTTCCTTTTAAAACCAAATCATGGTTTAAATAATTCCTAAGTGCACAATTAGATTCTAAGTGTGCATGCAACATATATTTTTGTATTATTGTCAAAATTGTACACACGACAATTTGTTTTATTCTTTGATTTCTTTTGGAGTAGTTTTCGTGAAGCAAAAAATCACGTGCTCACAATCATAACACAAAGGTGAGACCCTATCTAACACCATAGAAATAGAACACATGAATCTACACCAAAAGGTCATATCTCCATGTAGCCTCGCTACAATGCGTGATCCTATCCAAACACCATTACACATGAAACACCCCAAGTCACTATGATCAAAATTCGACAGCCATGCAGAATTTGATGTCTGGAACCAAAGCAGATCATTACACCCATGGTGAAACAAATAACACATGCCATGTAACCCGATAGGATACAATCGATACGCCGTTCACTAAGCATCGCTCAATTACCCTTCCCCCTCAAATTTTACTAAGAGACACCAATTGAACCGCACCACATGTGACTATAACCAACAAATCATAACATCTCGCCACACAGAAAGGTAACTCATAGATCTCTCCTGATCACTAATAAGCTAAATAGAGGTCGAATCAATACCTCCCTCAACAATGCCATTCAGAGCCAACCAGGCCGACTCAAGATAAAACACTCACCCTAATTGGTCTACCGACGAACTCCTTATCAAGGAAACCTGAAGCTGCTTCTTCCACTACTACAACTCCCACTGTAGCCATACGATATGGTGCCCGGTACCAAATCAATACCAAAATCCACAACCTCGCACGGCGACATGCCCAGTCACAAAAACACATCCGAAAAGTCCCTCAACACCGGAACTGAATCAATGGTAAAAACCTTTGCACTGACATCCATCACGAAGGACCAATTAAGAAGAGCAATCCTTCCCAGCCGTCCGCTGGGTCATTGAAATATAAACCACTCTGCTAGAACATAATCTGACGCACCTCACCACTCAACCTATGGTATTTCCGGCATAGCCCATACCGCATATACCATACCATCCAAGGATAACATGAAAACTTTTATCTCCATTCCGAGCCACAGACATCTACGCACTCAACTAGTCAAGAACTTCCATTGATCCCATCTAGAAGAAAATCACTACACATCTCATGCCTCTCACATTCATAGAAAATGCACTTCTCCAACCACGGTAGAAATCAACAAGAACTCTCCCAATTTCGTTTGCACAAATTAAACTGCCAGGCTAAATCCATCTAGCTAAACCACGCTAAGCAAGCCATCAAAACCCAAGAACATTGCTGTGAAATACCTGTAAGCACCCATTACCTCGAACACATACAAAGAATTAACCATATCCTTACCACACCGGTCTGGTCTACTACCGAGTTACCCCCTCTATCTAAATTCCCTTCTGGTTCATCTTCAACATGATATTTTCTCTTGTTGTAGCACCACAATTCCTCAACCCAGGCTCACTACACGAGACCCAAGCACAAGACCACACTGTCTAAGACCCATAAGCCGCCGAATACTCTCTCAGATGTTCCCAGAAATACCACGTTACAGAATACTTTACTCTAAAGAACTTCCCGCGAATCTAAATTCGTTACCTTTACTTTCCAAATACTACTACATAGGATCCTGTAATTAACATTAAAATACCACAAGTCTCGACCTTTTCCAATGAAAACACAGTCTCTAACAACCAACACAACCTTAAGATAGCCGATTGTTTCCTGTAGAATCTTGATCACATTAGAACCATTCTCGAAGGTCATTCACTCTTATTCAAACTGCAAATTACCTGACCTAACGAATATAACCACCCGGGCCTCGTTGACACTCCGATACCTCAAAATGAAATCCTCATCCCAATACAACCAAGCAAGTTCCTACTCTATGCACCGAGCATTCTTTACCAACAATAACTCTAGACATTCCATAAATCCTCATACCCTATGAAGCATAATATAACCCATGTCAAAATTTTCCTTTACTCTAGCCATAACTAATTCACTCGCATGCCCCAAACTGGAACCAATATAGCACCTAACCGTCCAGTCAACTGCTCACAACTAACTCCCCTACTTGGCTGGAAGCCATAGATCAAGATACGCTCAATAACTCATAACACTTTTACTCTATTGATGCCACAATACCATAGTGAGTTTAAACTCAAATCATTTATAATTTGTGAAAGAACAGATCATCTAGTTCTGTAAATCTTCTACAAATCGCATTCATCCCCACAACAGTTAAGCCCACTCTCCAAAGCGACCCAAAATTTCAAATTTTGACACGTACCCTTTACACATGAGATCTTCTTACATACACATAAGTATCACGCCACCTCAGCACACTTCGCAAGAGATAACCCACCTACTTCGCCTCAATATAACATTTCGGTATACCTTCTACCGCCATACACATTACACAGCTACTTAGTCTTCCTGAGTCTGAACTCGTACCGCAACATAAAATTTACTTCGCTCTCGACTGGAAACATGAAAAGATTCTTCATGCGCCCATAACTTGGGGATATACCTCGAATCATAATGGAATTCAAACACCTAATAGTTATTCTATCATTCAGTAGACCTTCCTCATCACTTCCAAGTCACATAGATACATCTCGTAGCACAAACATACCCACCGCGTAGCTAACCTGCTGTCACTCCCACTAATAGGGGCAATACCGAACATATAAGTTTGAAACACTTTCTCACACAATCAGCACCTCGGTGCTCAAGCCATAGGCAAAGTTCCGACCTCAAGTCCTCCCGACTGGCCCAACATAAACTCACAGAGATTGCATCTCGCCCCTAGATCGGGGAATCACAAGCCATAAAGGCACATCTGATACTGAGCGCTCATGCGCGCATACAAATACGTGTAAGGAATTTCAAAAGTTACTTTTCAAGCTGAATGAAAGGACGCACGATAAGAATTTAAGAATGAAAAGTTTTTCCTAAAGGTTCGGCAGCCTCTCGAGGATAAATACAGATGTCTATGTACTGATCTGCGAGAGTCTACTAAACCTGCTCATAAGTCGTGAGACCTAGTAACCTAGGCTCTGATACCAACTTATCACGACCCCAAACCCCGCAGTGGTCGTGATGGTGCCTCTCGTAAAGACGAGGCCAGCCACTAACCCAACTCATCTTTTAAAAAAATAGTTAAACATAAATATACAACTTAAATATGACTTAATAATATTAATTAGCAGAAATACAACCCAACACAACACAAACCAGGGTGTCACAAGTCACGAGCATCAATAAGAGTGTAATTACATCTACCAAGTCTAAGGATACACTGAACAAGAATAATGAACAACAGAGAGAGAAAACGGTATTGCGAACGCTGGCAGTCACCTCGCTAACTCCTATAACTCTGCCTCCAATCAGCCAAAACCAGCTACCGGGTGAATAAATACATGCATCTGCACACAGGGTGCAGGGAGTAAAGTGAGTACTCCAACTTAGTGAGTAATAAGGGTAAATAACAATTGAGTAGTAAGAAATCACACAAAGCAAACCATCATGCTACATAGGAGTAGTGTAAACCCTTTGAGAAAAATAGTGAAGCTTTGAAATCTTTAGAAATACCTTAGTTCAGTTTAAAACCACTTTTTTGAAAATTACGTTTTCAACAGTTATGCAAATGAATGCAAAACAAGTAGTGCAGATAAGCACAGAAGTCCGCCCCTCGGGCATCACATTCAATTAATAGATAATGTTAGGAAATCCGGTAGATATCACATGAAGTAGCACAAACATTAGGTAATGGAAGACAAATGAAATAAAGTAAAAACATATAACAGTACTAGTACCATTGCAGCGTGCAGCCCAATCCACATATCGTTGCGGCGAACAGCCCGATCCATTTATCGTCGATGGAGCTCACTAGGGGTGTGCAGACTTCGAGAGTGGCCCTTACAGCCCAAGCGCAACATCAAGCTATCTCGTGGCATCAAGTATAGTCCCTCAGCCTCATATCAGTATCAGTATAACACTGTTGCGGCATGCAACCCTATCCAAAAGTATCCTCACAATACAGGCCCTCGGCCTTACTCAATCAAAATCATATAAGTCACTAGGGCAACAGTAAAACATAATGCTCAGCCCAAATGTTGTTAGAAATATCATTTCAAGTGTTAAAGTAATATAAACTTGGCTGAGTCTTAAAATAGTGAAAAATACATGACTGAGTTCAAGTATAAAATTAAAATAGTGAGAAAATATCAACAAGAATCGTCGAAGGGTTCAAATAGCTGGCACGAAGACCAGATATAGCAATCAACCCAAATTATGATGATGACAAGTAAATTTTAGTCAAATACGCAGTAAATTCATTAATCGGGATGGACCAAGTCACAATCCCCAATGGTGCTCTACCCCACGCTCGCTATCCGGCGCGCAAGTCACCTCAATATAGCACTACGATATGCAAATACGGGGTTTCAAACCCTCAGTATATCATTTATAATCATTACTCACCTCGAACCGGCAAAATCTCTAGCTTGCGATGCCTTTGCTCCTCAAATCAACCTCCACGTATGTCGAATCTGACAAGAACTACAACGAATATGTCACAATACACCAAAGGAACAATACCCAATCGAAAACAATTGAAAAATATTAAAAATCCCAAAATTTGCAAAACCCGAGTTACGGGCCCACTTCTCGAAATTCATAAAATTTTATATCATCGGATTCCTTATCTCACCACGAGTCCATACATACCAAGAACTCCCAAATCCGAGCTCAAATGACACATCAAAACCAAATTTGAAATATCTAAACACAAGCCCTAGTTCTTTCCCCTTTTTGATAAATTTTCATGAATTTCTAGGTTAATTCTACAATTAAATCATGTTTTTAGGTCATAGAACTCACCTCCAATAAATCCCAGTCGAAACCCTCTTCAATTCCCATCCAAAATCTCTCAAGGATGCTCAAAAATGGTGGAAACATAACTTAGCTCGTGGAACAAAAATGGAATTTAAAACCCTTTTGCCCAGCACATTACCGCATCTGCGGTGCACTTTCCGCTTCTGCGACATCTGCTTCTGCGGAAATCCTCCACTTCAACGGAGTTTCATTAAATGCCCAGGACCACTTTCGCTGTCAATATCCGCATCTGCGGACTTCGCTCCTGCGGAAAACCATCCGCTTCTGCGGAAATTCCCACATGCCAAAATCCGCATCTACGATACCATAGATGCGGCTCCTCCTCCGCATCTGCGGAAACCAGCCTCCAAGCCCATTTTCGCACCTGTGACCTCCTTCCCGCATTTGCGAGACTGCATCTGCGGTCCCAATTCCGCAGATGCGGAAATACAAGAACCAGCAATCTCAACAATAACACAAGTCCAAAATTCACCCCGAAATCACCCCGAGGCCCCCGGGACCTTAACCAAAAGTACCAACCCATCCTAAAACATCATCCTCACTTACTCCAATCATCAAAGTGCCTCAAACAACACCAAAATCCTCAAATTACCTCGGATTCAAGCTCAAGTTCTTTTAAAACTTCCGAAACATGTATTTGATCAAAAACCCAACCAATCAATATCCGAATGACCTAAAATTTTACACACACATCCCAAATCACTTAACAAAGCTACAACAACTCTCAAAATTCCATTTCTACCCTCGGATCAAAATCTCACCTATCAACTGGAATTCGCAAAAATACTAAATTCGCCAATTCAAGCCTAATTCTACACCGGACCTCCAAAATCACTTCCGATCACACTCCTAAGTCTAAAATCATCCCCCAAAGCTAACTGAGTCATAGGAATTTGCAGCTGAGCCCTCTAATGCATAGGTCAATATCCGATTGATTTTTCCAAACTAAGCTTTCCTTAAAGAGACTAAGTGTCTTATTTCCTTCAAAAATCCATCCAAACCAACTCGATCACGCACGACACTGATAATAAAGCATAAAAAGGTAAAAAATGGGGGAAGCGAACCGGTAACTCATAAGACGACGGGTCGGATCGTCACAAGCTCGAAGTAATGAAGTCCTAGATAGAGATGACTTCCGCCAATGCCGAAGAGATAGTGGCTCAATACAAGGCCAATGTTGAAGCATCCAAGGCCCGCCTAAAAACCACTATCGAATACTTGAGGCAGCTGTCTCGAAGGGAGAACCTCAAAGAGATTCATGCTCGAGGCTTCAATCTATCTGTCGAGATCGAGGAAGAACAAAGACTTGAGTTCGAGGCCAAGAGATTAGCTGAACCCGAAGGTAAGGAGGGCTTTGAGGGTTCTGAAGACTCCAAAGGCGCAAATGGTTCTGGTAATGAATTGGGCTCCGATGAAGATCATGCATGAATGCATTAGGATTTTTTAGTTTTACGTACATATTTTTTGTTTATTTGGAGGCCGTTTTTGTTGGGCCTATGTAAAGATATTCTGGAATATATAAAATTTTCCCCTTTGGCAATTTCAACTATTTCATTATCTTTTCATAATTTTCATTCTTGCAAATATTTCTAATGCCTTAGCATAAAATCTAATGTAATAACAAGTCATTTGTTTTTCAAAGGTTTAAATAGAACCTGACCTCGATGTAACTTTTTATCTGCTCGAAGCTTTGAAAAATCGGAGTAACCATGAGATTTCAAAAATTCTTAAGTATTCTTAGACGATGCTTTTGCTGAGGATAACTTTTTGGCAGTTTTTCAATTCTTATTAAAGGCCTTATATTTTGGTAATGGGCTTTGGATGTCTCTGAGCCATTTTTTACCTTGGCCGTAGCCTTATTGGGTTTAGACTCTATCTAATAGGCTTTGTTCCTCCAAGATTTGATAGAACAAGATGCCTGAGTTTGTTTAGCAAAACAGTCCCCAAACGAGAGTAGCCATTGGGCTCGATTGTCCCCGAATAGGAATAGCCCTTAGGCTTATGTGGGGGTAGCTCTTGGGTTTGATAGTCCCTGAATAGGGATAGCCCTTAGGTTTGATGCTTTAAAAGGCAAAAATACGTAGCAGAAAGGAGGGAATTTTCTTTTATTTCTATGTATAAAGTACATAATTGAAAGCGCATAAAATCTTGGATTACGGCTATGGTGGTCGCGGGCACGGTTAATTTGATAGTTTGGCCTTTACTTTAAATCTTAACCACCGGTCCTAAGCTGTTTAATTACAAATTTCCCTTCTTATCTTACTAATAAGTCCAAACCGAGGGTGATGACCCCCAGTATTCAAGGTCGATCTTGAGAAGTCTCGGATACTGTTTATGCGACCATTGACTCTGATTTAAAATCAGTCTTTAGTTCTAAGTTAGCATGATTTATTGTTGCCTCGTTAAAAATCTTGCCGGAAAACCCATTTGGGATAAAATTGGTTCAAGGGGAAAAGTGTACAACGTGTGATTTTTGACCTAATAGTCACACTCCCCTTTGGGTTTTGCCTCCAAGTATTAGTCCAGTTTATAGTGTTATAAAAAGGTGAATGAGGTCTTACTTTAGCAGTAGTACTACTTTAAGTTTATCACATTACAATTATTCGGTAGTTGTGCAC
This sequence comes from Nicotiana glauca, assembly GCA_026770625.1. Classification (NCBI taxonomy): domain Eukaryota; kingdom Viridiplantae; phylum Streptophyta; class Magnoliopsida; order Solanales; family Solanaceae; genus Nicotiana; species Nicotiana glauca. The sequence goes on along the minus strand of MU736958.1, from coordinate 66,072 downwards.
TGTTTCCTGCTTCGCGTTTGTATGAACCTTCATCGGTAATATCGACGACTCGATATGGTCCTTCCCAATTCGGTCCCAGCTTTCTTTCGTTTGGGTTCCTGGTGTGCAGTGCTACTTTTCATAACACCAGGTCTCCGATATTTAAGTGTTGGAGGTTATCTCTTCAGTTGTAGCACCTTTATATCCGCTGCTTCTAGGCGGCAAACCGGACTAGGGCGGCCTCGCACCTCTCTCCAATTGCTCTAGGATATTGTTCGTGACTTCACCATTTGATTCATTGGCCACATATCGGAACCTCAGGCTCGGATCTCTCACTTTGACTGGTATTAGTGCTTCGGCATCGTAGACCAAAGAAAATGGGGTGTCCCCGGTACTAGGAGCTCGTTTGGCCAAGCTGCCAAATCTACTTATTTTAAGAAGTACTGTTGGAAAAAGATAATTTGTGTTTGGCCAATTCATTTAAGAAGTACTTTTATAACATTTGTTAAACAAATTGTATTAAGCCAATCTTTCTATTTTCAAATTACCAAAAAGGATAGTACCAAGGTCTTATAATTCTTTTAAAGAGAAAAATAAAACTCAAATATTTATCGTAAGAGACTTTAAATAATTTTTATTTATCTAATTAAAATATAAAATATAAATTAAACAAGCATATTAAAGATTTAAATCAATTTTACATATATAGTTATACCAAAGCATATATTATTATCTAGTAGGATTACTTATTGTTACATAATGATTTGAATCATCAAAATGAATCGTTCAGTATGAACTAGAAGTCAATTCCACAAAGTACTATATATTGATAATCTACCATAAAATATTAAGTAAAGTCACTCATACATGATAATATTTTTCAATAATTTTACCTCTACGTCTATCACATAACGTCTCCATATTAGTAGAATACTTGCCTTGCATTTCTAAAGGAATATCGAAAGGCCCATCTCCTTCATCAATCTCTACAGTAATGTCTTCATTAGCATAAAAATTGAATTCCTTATCGGTAGAAGATTGTCGTCTGATGAAATTATGTATAGTCACGGTAATTGTAACTAGATGATTCTGAGTGTCAAACTTGAAAGATGGTATTGAGCGTATAATAGAAATAATTTTAAGTATGTAAAAATAATTTTTTTTTTTGTAAATGAATAGTTAAGTATGTTTAGATTCAAATTCAAAAAGAGTAACTAATTACTAACAACACATAATGTATAATTTAATTTTTTCTAAATTTAAATTTAAAAAAAAAACTAATTAGTATTACCTAACCTTTCTAACTTTGTCCTAAATTGTCAAGTGGCCTATTGCCAGGCTGCCACTTGGCTTAATGTGTGCTGCATTTTCTATTTCTTTTAATAATATATAGATAGAAGATAGATTATGTGATGCAATTGTAAATTTATTACCTATTCTAGGTCATTTTCGCAAATTAGAATTGAAAACTATTTTAAAGATTCGGGATTTGATAGCATATAATAGAAGAAATTATAAATGATTAATTGTAGGAAGGAATTTGATAATTCAAAGAAGGATGTCGATAATTTGCTTTAGTGTGAAAAAAGAAGAAGATAATTTGAAAAGTTACAAGACTTTACACAAAAAAAATCAAAAACAAGAAAATTCTATAAAGAATTTGAAAAGTTACAATATGATTTATGTATATGATATCTTTAATTTTAAGAAAATGGTAAAAACTAGAAACAAAAATAAAAAGAAAAAACTTAAATTAGCAAGGGATAATTTGAAAAATATAAATTTATGGTGTGGATAGTTTTGTCTTGAATAAATTAATTTTCCACTTCTGCTTCTGCTTCTGCTTCTGCTTCTGCTTCTGCTTCTGCTTCTGCTTCTGCTTCTTGGAAGAAGCTAGAATTTTATACTTCTTCCCAAAAGCAGAAAAACTGCTTCTGCTACTGGCCAAAAGTACTTCTCTGTATTGGCCAAACAACTTAAACTTTTTTAAAAAGTAATTTTTTGGAGGAAAAAAGTATTTCTGGTTTCCCAGAAGCCTTGCCAAACATGCTCTAGATTTCGAGGTTGTACGGTATGGCCACAAGACTTCGGGCAGAATTTTCTTCTATTTCCCTTTTGCATCAGTGAACCTTCTTTTGAGGTTTGTAGATTCCGCCTGTCCATTCCCACTATGGTGATAGGGTTTATATAGAATCTTTTTGATCTTGTGATCTTCGAAGAACTTGCTTACCTTGCCGCCCATGAACTGCTTTCCGTTATCACACATGATCTCGACTGGTATTCCTAACCGGTAAATTATGTGGTCCAGACTTTCTCGAACACTTGAGCTTTGACCCATATAGAAAAATAGTGAATCATAAATAATATAAATTGATCCTTGCCAGGTTCCCCTAGCAGGGGACCGACAATGTCCATTCCCCAATTCATGAATGGCCAAGGTGACAAGACCGAGTGTAGTAGTTCTCTAGGCTGATAAATCATCGGATCATGCCTCTTGCAGTCGTCGTATCTTCGTACAATGTCCCTTGCATATTTTTCCATGTCAATCCAGTAATAGTCGGCCTTGATTATATTATAAAACCAAAGACTCTACCCCTGAATGGTTTTTGCAGGTTCCCTCGCGAAATTCTCTCAAAACGTATTTTGTGTCCCCCGGCCCCAAGCATATGGTGAGTGGGCCATTGAATGTTCTCCTATATAGAGCACTTTTGGACAAGCTAAACCTGGCCTCCTACGTGCGCAAAGATCTCAACTCTTTAGGATCCGAGGAAACTTCCCAGGCTTCAAGTAGTCTATATACTTATTTTTCCAATCTCAAGTCAAACATGTCGAGTTTGTTTCGGCGTGGCCTTCTTCCACCACGGATATCACAAGCTACACGACCGTTCCTAAGCTGAATTCACCGTCATCAATCGACAACCCCAATTTAGCCACAGTATTGGCTTCGGTATTTTGATCTCGTGGCTTGTGACTGTTCTGTTTAGATCACTCCGGTACTATAATAACCATCATCTCTAGCTTTTACTGCTTAATAATAAATCTAGTGCCTTTAAAGTAAAAAAAAAAATCATAATTCCGAATAGAAATTCATTAACCAACTAATGAATAAGGTTTTGCTGAGTAATCTTGACGGAGATGACGGGAGAATATTACCTTTTAGTGCACTTTTATTCAGCATTCACATGCTACAACCAAATTAAGCAAAACATGCCAATCATGGTTCCTGAAATGGGCACTTTGTCATATTTCTTCTGACTCTTGCAACAACAAACAATTTTAAGTTCTCTCAATTCCTAACCTAACTTCCACCTATAATGGAGAAAATAGTTCAATAAGCTTGTTCCCAAGTCAGTATGGTAAAAAATATTCTTCATCACAAAAAAGGAAGTAAATTTAAATTGTAAAATAAAAGATCATAACCAATCATGTTTATGAACAAATGAGGGAATAATTGTTCTCAAATGAATCGGATTGGAAATAAACAGTAATCACATGAAAAATGAGGTATAAGCACAAATCCGACATTCGTTTGAGTTCTTCCGCCAACACTCAAACCAAATGCTACACAATGAATTGATGGCACATTTAAGCCAGAAAAGATCAATCTCTTCACCTACGTTCATCAATCAGCTTCACCTCAATCGCCACTCAACCAATTAAAATTGTAATATTATTTTTAACTGAAATAATCACCTTGAAGTAGTGAACGCCTTCAAAAGAGAAAAGTAAGAAATAAGAATTTCAGTTGTCCTAGGCATATGAACAACCACGTGCACATATAAAAACTAGTGGGAAAAAAATTTAAGACACCTGCAAAATTCCTATTAGCAACAATCGGGCTCATTTTGAAAATAAAGCAGAAATATCACCAGAAGTGAGAAAAATAAAAAATAGAAACCAAAACAACATAGATCTCAAATTGAGAAATTTAAAAGACAAAAAAAATGTGAAGCTCAAACAAGAAAAAATGAAACGATGAAGCTGAACAATAGCTTCTGAATTCCATAGAAATATGGAGACCGATCATGCCAAGAAAATTACACGAACTTTCAATCTAGGGCCTTCGCATTTTTTCTTCTTCAGTGGGAAGCTAAATTCTTTTACTGAGAAGGCATTAAATGGAATAATAAAATACTTTGCGGAAAAAGGAAAATATACCCTTTACTATAAAAAATTATCAATTATATTCCCCAGCATAGTCTTCTGATTATAAACTGGGAGATCAAGAGGAGTAGGAGGAAGAGGGCGGTGTGCAGGCAACCTAGGATCAAGAGGGGTAACTTGACTAAGGACAAAGCTCAGGAGTTGGAGGAGAGGTTTTTGGATATGAAGTCATGGAGGGGTAGGGGAACGCGACTAAGATGTGGACCAAGACAGAAGATTGCATTAGGAAAGTTGCTAAAGAGATTTTAGGGATCATGAAAGGTTATTCTGGAGTCATAAAAGGGACTAGTGGTGGAATGGAGAGGTCCAAGGTAAGGTGGATACTAAGAAAGCGGCTTATTTGAAACTTGTGGAGAATACAGACGAGAAGGATAAAAGGACATATCGGGAGTGTTATAACAAGGCAAAGAAAAAAGCGAAGTTAGCAATTACGACAGCTCAGACTTCGGCGTTTGGATACCTGTACAGGGAACTTAGGGACAAGGGCGAGGACAAGAAGCTATATCGGTTGGCCAAAGTGAGAAAGAGAAAGGCCGAGGCTTGGACCAAGTGAAGTGCATCAAAGATGAGGACGGCAAAATATTGATGGACGAGGTACATATTAGACGAAGATGGCAAACATACTTTCATAAATTCTTGAACGAGGAGGGGAATAGAAGCATCATGTTGGGTGAACTGGATCACTCCGAGAGTCAGCGTGATTTTAGGTATTGTAGGCGTAAAAAGGCAGAATAATTGTAGAGCGCGATGCGTAAGATGAGCAAGGGTAGAACGACGAAACTACGAAATCTCGGTAGAATTTTGGAAGAATGTGGGTCGAGCTGGCTTGGAGTGGCTTATTGAGTTGTTTAATGTTATTGATAATTGTGGTCTGATATGGCGTTGGATTATTAAGAATCTACAGGGAGAGTTGGTAATAGTGTTATTACAAAGGCGACCCTGCCAAAGTTATATGGATCATGAGGAGTTGAACATCCGAGGATGAACGTTTCTAAGGGGGAAGGATATTACATCTCGCGTTTTCGTACGTTAAAATTTTATTTTCAATTAGTCGACGTAGATTCGGGGATGAGATCATCTTGACGTTAACATACTTACGCTATTTATAACAAGCGATAAATTAGTATTATGAAGGATAAAGGGGTACACGGATTAAACAAAACGAGTTTAATCGAAAATGGCCAATTTGAAAAAAAGTACGGGTCGAGTGATACTACCTGATAATCATGGACCAGTATCATAAAAGGTACCATATGGTCGTTATATATATATATATATATATATATATATA
>MU736958.1:13438-52604 GCA_026770625.1 Nicotiana glauca | reverse complement strand
AAATCATCATACGAACCTGCTGGAACCTTCAGATCCCGATTCCGAGGTCGTTTACTCAAAATTCCAATCCTAGTTCATTCTTTCAACTTTAAGCTTCCAAAGTAAGAATTCTCCTTCCAAATCAACTCTGGACTTCCCGAAATTCAATTCCGACCACACGCACAAGTCACAATACTTGAAATGAAGCTGCTCATGGCCTTAGACTGCTGAATGACGCTCTAGGGCTCAAAACGACCGGTTGGGTCGTTACACGAAGATTATAAATGTACGACTCCATTATTTTAAGAATGTGCTCACTTTCAACGCACAGGGCTCCAATTTTTAACTAACGTCGACTTTTGTCCATGACAAGCAGTTGTAATGAAGATTATGAATATAAAGCAGATCGAGTATTGTCAAGAAAATTCAGGTCCATGGAAAGAATTGTTAGGATTTGCCCTGGTTTTCTTTCTATATTTGGATTTTACCAAAGTATATCAATTATAATATCTTTTGATATATTCATTTATTTTCTAATTTATCGTCGTTAATGCCTTGTTATTTCGACCCTAACAATTATTTGCGGAGTTTGATTTGACACAAAGTTATAAAAAGAAATAGTAAAAGTTTTGAAACTTGTAGTGTAAAATTCATAAACATTTAGTTCATTATAAATCATTTCATTAAGGATATAGTAAAAAATTTAAAGTTGAATTGTTTCTGAACAAAGAAATATGAATTTTTTTTCGTGAAAAGGACTAAAAATGACACATAAGTGGAACAAAGAGTACATTATTTTACATGATAATATTTCTAATTGGAAACTAAATAGGTTTTTCTTTTACTGAATTTTGTCCGAATTTCTGAGCAGTTCTAACTATAAAATAGAAAATAATGGTTTTATAATATTCTTGTTTATTTATTAAATTTGTATATTTATTTTCAGAAAATAGTGCTATATTGTTCGAATTCACCTAATAACATTGTCGCTGGTACTATAATCCTTCATTCTTTTTTAAAATGAGAAATTAATAAATTACATGCACATGTGTATTCCTTTTTTTTTTTTTTTTTTGCGGGGGGTACATATGCACATGTGTATTCAAAAATCAAAATGCTGTTCCTAAAAGATGAATTAATAATGGTGCAGAATTGAATTCATTTGCAGTTGTTAGCTGAAAGAGCAACGTCCTCGTAAAACATTAAATTAGAAAGTTGACATGCCTTGATTTATTCAGGACAGCAGTTATTACTACAACTAGTTGGAAGGTGCATTGATGAAAATTGAAATTATCCTGCGCTTCATTCTTGTGTGACATATATGGACGAACCTCAACCTATGGTCAGAAGCGGAACCATTTTTTTTCAAGTGAATAGACTTATTTAGTTAGTACTACTTTTTAAAAATTTTGTTGAATTCTTGTTAGAGTTTTAAAAATATTATTTTAGTCCATAATAAGTGTCCTTTTATATAATCAAGAAGGAATTAACTTAATTTTTTTCAAAATTTGTCCTTATTTACATATGTCAATGTGTGAAGTTAACAATATACAAATTTTAATTAAAGATAATTTATACAAAATACTTTCATTTCTCTAGGAGTTAGTATTTTCTTAAGCGGTGTACCAATAACAAAAAAACTTACTAATTATAATCCGGCGAGAGTATAATTTGGATGGTCGACATCTAGCACCCATGTACTCGAAAAGTCAATTCGTGTCAATTAAGTTTTGATTTAATGCTTAACAGATTTAGTTGAGAATTAAAAGATCAGCTAAATTTAATGAAATATTCTCTAATGATTCATAGTCGGTACTAAAACAACAACAACAATAACAACCCAGTAGAATTTCACTATTAGGGTTTGGGGAGGATAGAATGTACGCAGACCTTACCCCTACTTCTAATGGATAGAGAAATTATTTTCGGGAAAGCCTCGGCTCAAAGACCAAATCCGTAACCACAATAAAAACTATGCATAGTCGGTACAATGAATATATAATTTTCTCATTTCCAAACAGTAAGAGAAATATAACTTTATATTTGCAAACTGAATTTCTGATGCCAACGCTGATTTATTGGGGACAAAATATGCCTACTATTCTTACTTTTTCCTTTCTCAACTCTAAGAAAATAGAAGTCACAAGAGCTAGTTGTCAGCCTATTAAATAATGAATTACTTGCTTCATAAATAAAATCAGTAGCAATAGCATGGATTAGTTACTTTTAATTGAGAAATAATTACTGTTATGACATTTTAAATTTCATTCAATAACAATAGTTGTAGGAACTGAAAATTAGTTATTTGTGAGTTTTATCCAATAAATCACACTGTTAATCTTTACTCGCTGTATTTCAAATTAGATGAGCTATTTTCTTTTTTTGTCTGTTCCAAAATAAATGATATATTTTTAAATTTAGAAATAATTCTATTTTAAATCTTAATGAAAGTTTTTTATAGTTACACAAATATCATGGCTCCACAAAATTTTTATCCTTTATGCTTTTAAGATCATAAGTTTCAAAAGTCTTCTTTCTTTTCTTAAATTTCGTATCGAGTCAAACTACCTCATCGAAATCGAAACGGATGGAGTATTTAGTAACTTTGGGCTATGGTTAGGAGTGTCAACTATCAAACATGGGGCTAACTACTGCCAGCTAAACGTTCCAGAGGCAACATTAAAAATTTCTCCATCTCCCACTGTTCCAATTTATGTGACCTATTTTCTTTTTGGGTCGTTCTAAAAAGAATAACTCCTTTTTCAATTTGTAACAATTTAGCTTAAACTTACAATTCTACCCTTAATGAGAAGCTTTAATTATAACCACACAAATACTTTGGATCACTCTTTGACTTGTTTAGGACCACAAATTTCAAAAGTCTTTATTTTTGTTAAATTTTGTGCCCAATCAAACATGTTCACGTAAATTGGAAAGTAGGAAGTACAATTTTTTGGGAGAATAAGTATTGAAAAGTTTATTATTAAAAGTATATCTCTATGCTGGAGAATTTCCTTATGAAGCATGACAAAATATAAAATAAATATAGACGAGGAAATAGAGGGAACTATGATTGCGCAATTCATTTTTTAAACATATAGTAGCTAAATGAATTAGAGATCAAAGAATTAATCCTCGAGGCACCAGTCTATCTGTCTAGTCTTTCACCTACCACAACTGCTAAGTGTTATAGCTGAAAAAAGTAGTTGGAAAAGCAAAAGAAATTTAAGAAGATTAAATATATAGATAGCCACGGGGTCGTTTGGTAGGGTATTTAAGAATAATGCGGAATAAGGTGTATTAGTAATGCATGGATTAGTAATGCATGTGTTAGTAATGCAAGCATTAGTTATGGAGATATTATTGTTTGGTGTGGTGTATTAAAATTATAATGCATTGCATAATTTTTTAAAAAAATAATTGTTTACAAAAATGCCCTCCATATTCTCTAGCTTTAAGGGACTTTAAGGACAATTTTGTCTTTAATCATGCTAATGCATGCATTAATAGCCTTTGTATAACTAATGCCATGGTTTTCTATGCATTACTTATGCATAGGATAATGCAAAGTATAATGTATAACTAATACAAGTATTAGCTATACACAAGTTAAAAATTTATACCAAACAAGGTATTAGTAATGAATAGAGTTAATACTTGCATTAGTTTTTCTAATACCTCCTACCAAATGACCCCTAAATCTTAAAGATACATGAACGGCAACATAGACACGTTAGCTAGTATTGTGACCAGATAGACACATCTACACCGGATCCTACACACCAGATGATGCAAGAAATACACTTGTTATTTACGTGTCAAATAAGCCATATCAAATAAGGAAGATAACGCATGCATGGTGCCGGTGCAGACTCGAGTGTCCAAGAGACATACGGATAGCTACAATACTTGTCTTGCAATTTATGTCAATTTAAAGTGTCTACCCATGTATTTCAAATTCAATTAATATGGACCACCTATGATCAGTTATCCGTAGTTATGATGATTTTTGTATGGGCTAAAAATTATTATAATTATATGTGAGCCTAATTAATATTAAGAAAGCCTTCGAATACCGCCACGTGTCTTCAATTTGATTTCAACAGAGGAAAAAAGCGAGGTTGAATACTCAATGGAGGACGAAGACGAGGTCGAGGACTCAACGGATGTCGAAGATAAGGGCGAGTACTCTCTTTAGCAGAGCAATAACAGCTAGTTTTACAAATAAAACCTTACAAAGAATATTGTGAATATTCCTCACATCTGTGCTATTAGGGTTTTTGTGACTCATGTGCGCTTATAAATAGAAAGATATGTAACAATAGGGATGATTGGACACTCATTATAAAAAAAGAACATATTGACATTCAGTGAAGATTCTTGCTTTATCTTACACATACAAAATACACCTTTTCTTTAGATCTTTATCTATCTTCTCTCGCACGATCTAAGGAGGATCCGAATATTCAAATGCTTATCATCATCTAACTTTGCCAGAAGGAATATCAAAGAATCTTACCCTTTTCGGGTGACTCACATGCTTTTATTTACATAAATGATATTCATTATTCTTTGCTGTTATTTGGTGCTACCTCCTTTATTTTTAGATCATTGAATATAGCATTGTTGTTGCTATTTATTGCTACTCAAATAGTATCCGTGATATCTTGCTACAAAATTGGCTAATATATCTTTTGGATATTAATATTGGCTGATATTAACTCTATTTTATTAGAAAATCTGATCATTTAACCCAAGATCTAAATTTTGGATCGAACATTTTGGCGCCTTCTATGGGAATTTTCTTAGCCAATTATTTAGATTCCATTAAATTCACAACATACATGGCTTGTTAACCTAACAAACCACAAATTTATCTATTTTCTCTGTGCGTACACGAGTCTCTATGGCAAGTAACCAAGAAAACGGGATCAAGGCGACAAATAATATTTTCCTCAACCTCATGAATGTTATCTACGAAGGCAATGACACCCATCATGAGAAGCTAACGCCCACAGACTCTCCCAAACGAGAAAGGTAACCTCCATCATTCTGCATCACGACAAACCAAACTAGAAAGGGGCCTCCACGTCCACGGGAGAGGAGGCACCACCCGCTATGAAAAAGCTCCTTGAAGCATGGCTAACTAATACTCTAGTCAGTGTTCTCAGTAAACAAGCTTCATGCACGACCATAGAAACATGAGAGTCCAGGTAGCATAATGCGGTAACGAACAGGACGACCAACCAGACCCTTTAACTTTAGGACAAACTCATTTTTACCTACAATGTTACTGACAATGCAGGTGATAGCATCCTTGCCGTCATCCTGAAAAGAATGGACGAAATGGAAAACGAGAACAAGGCTCTTAGAGACTAAATGAAAGAGCACTAGGAACGGGTAGACAAAATGTCAGGTGCTCCCAAATTGTTACCAAAAAAAGACGCCAACAGGTTTGTAGAACAACCATACAAGGAAGAAGAGGCTCCACACGCCATAATAAAGACCTTCAATATGCCCCCATATCTCAGAATATACCACGGAATGACCAATCCTGAAGACTATGCAGCCAACTACGTCACCGCCGTGAAAGGAAACGACCTCACCAAGGAGCAGGTGTCTTCCATCCTGCTTAAAAAAATTGTGAGACTCTTACTGGAGGAGCTTTGACGTGGTACTCACGTCTACCAACTTATTCTATAGAAACTTCCGAAGAGATGGAGCCAAAAAATCTGAAACAATGGTGAACAATATCTTTGCCATCAAACAATCCACAAGAGAGGGATTGAGGGAATTATTCAACCTATTCAACAGGATGAGGATGACTTTGCCAAATGTCTATGAAGGGATGGTCATGGCAGCTTTTTAGAATAGGTTGAGTAGAGAGGGTTCGAGGGCGACTAGAAAATTATTTAGTCGATTGATAAAATACCCACCAACTACTTGGGATGAATCCACAATGCCTATTGTGCCGAGGTTTTAGTGGATGACGATGACAATAATGAACCAACTCGAAGACTCACCTCGGTATAAATTGAGCCTAGAAAATAATGTAGAGATAGCATAAGGAAGGACCGCCTAATATCAAGGCCAGATAGGGAACGACACCAGCTCTATGTTAGGACATATGTCCCTTCTTTTCGCTATGAAGACGAACCATCTAGGCACTTAAGAAGCTCAGAACGAAGGCAAAGTGGCCACTAAAGACGAGGTCCGATCCAAGCACCAGGAAATCTTATGCCCTCTATGAGTTCCACTAAAAATGGTGACACCAAATAGAAGATCATATCGCCCTGAGACTAGAGGTAGAAAACTTGCTGCAGCAAGGGCGCCTCAAAGAACTATTCAGCGGCAATAGCAGAAACACCGTAGTAAGAGGTCTAGAATGTCCAGGCCAACCAAATCAACCTTTACCAGCTAGTACCATCAATATGATTATTAGTGGAAGTGATGACACCTCTATCAATAACATCAAATCACCGCCAGCCACAATCTCAAAAGACCGATCACCCACGAACGGTATGATGGACTCAAAGAAAGTACCATCTTCGATGAGTGAGATGCCGACAGTTTGACTTTCCCTTATAAAGATGCACTTGTCATTACTTTATGAATTTTAGATACTGGTGTTAAGAGAATTATGGTAGATAACGGATGTGGAGCATGCATCATCCACCCCCGATTCCTCGCACAAATGAGACTCGAGGATAAGATAGTCCCACGTTGCATTACAGTAACCGGTTTTAACAATGCAGTTCAATGGACTTTGGGAGAAATTACACTCCCCGTTTTCGCTGGTGGAGTAACTCTAGAGAAAATATTCCATATCACGGACTAAACCACCGCATATAACACTAACATGGGACGACCATGGATATAACCCATGAGAGTCATCCCTTCAGTATATGAGGGCAACATAGTACGTCCCAAGAGTGCTACCGAATCTCCATGGACAACATGATAACTCAATAAAAGAAAGATAAGGAAAAAGAAGCAGAGCAATTAGCAGGGTTACGGTCCCCACAAGGCAAAGCCAGGGAAGCCGTGGACCCCGAGTGGTCGAAGCTGCTGAATCAACCATAGAATAAATCGACCCCATTCAACCAGATCACAATGACCTAATCGGTTGCAAACTCCAAGATCCATGTACATTTAGTCAATTCTTAGTAATTAACACGGATTTAACTGTCTTTAGTCCTGCAGATATGTCAGGCATCCCCAAAGAAATCGCTATGCACAAGTTAAATGTCGACCCTTTCTACCCCCTATTACGGTAGGTCCAATGAAAGTTCAACCTAATATCAATGAGGCCGTCCACGAAGAAGTAGAAAATTTATTAGTAAATGACTTTATCAGGAAATCGAAGTACCCCAAATGGATTGCCAACGATAGTGATAGTTAAAAAGAAAAATGGGAAATAAGGATGTGCGTGGACTTCACAGACATGAACAAAGCATTCCCAAAATATTCATTCCTGTTGACACATATCGATCAGCTCATCGACGCGACGGCAGGGATCGAGCTGTTAAGTTTTCTCGACGCCTACTCAGGTTACAACCAAATACTCATGGAGGAAGAAGACCAAGAGAAACCTACGTTCATCACCCACTAGGGAACATATTGTTATAGGGTCATGCCATATGGGTTGAAGAACGTAGGGGCCACCTATCAAGTTTTCTTACAAAATGTTCATAGATCAACTCGGTAAAATCATGGTGGTGTATATCAACGACATGGTGGTCAAGTCTGTGAAGTTAGAAGATCATATTGACCACCTAAATGAAGCTTTCGATATAGCAAGAAAGTACAAAATGAAAGTAAACCCCGAGAAATGTGCATTTGGTGTAGCCTCAGAAAAAAAAAATTGGACTTCTTGGTATCGCAGTAAGGGATAGGTCAACCCAGATCAAATTAATGTTTTTCGATGGTATACTAGATCAATTGTCTACTAATAAGAAAGTCTAGAGACCAGCTGGTCGAATTGTCGCCCTATCCATATTCATCTCGTGATCGTTTGATAGGTGTCATAGGTTCCTTAGCATTCTCAAAAAGAACAATGGCCTCGAGTTGACGCTCGAGTGCATAAAAGCTTTATGAGAACTAAAAGAGTACCTATCATCACCACCCATGCTTACAAATCCCGAGCCTGGGGAGTGCCTCCTCATTTACCTTGTCATCTCCGAAGTAGCAGTAAGTGCGGTCCTTGTTCAAGAAAACAAAGGTACACAATATCCTATTTATTATATTAATAAAACACTTGTCAATGTCGAGACGAGGTACCCACAACTAGAGAAACTGGTCGCGGCTCTAGTCATAGCTTCATGAAAGCTCAGACCATACTTCCAGTGCCACCCAATCTTGGTCGTTACCACTTTCCCTTTGAGAAGCATACTACACAAACTCAAGCTGTTAGGGAGGCTGGCCAAGCATATAATTAAGTGAGTACGATATACTGATCAGCCTCGCATAACAATAAATTTGCAAGTGCTCGCCGACTTTATCGTAGACTTTCGCACAAAAGTAATGCATGAGGTCGAGAAGGAAGCCACTCAAGCTTCTCTTCAAACACTGGACCTCTGGGTCCCGTACATTAATGGTACATCCAATACTTCTGGTCCGGACTAGGACTCATGCTTGAGGTTTCCACTGGCAAAATAAATTGTCAATCCATAAACTGCCCGGATATAATTAACAACGAGGCCAAGTAAGAGGCCATAATTGCATGGTTAAGACTAGCACTCAAATATGGGGAGAAGCAGTTAAAAAGCCATTGTGATTCTCAGCTCGTAGTCAACCAAGTTACTGGGAGTTTCCAAATGAAATACCAAAGGTTGCAAAAATATCAAATCGAGATTTGCAAATTGCTGCCCAAATTTGACAAATTCTAGCTCGACCAAATCCCATGAACTTAGAATACCGAAGCAGATAGCCTCGCCAAATTAGCCGCCGCCACCAAAAACATAATGGTCGGGGACAAGAGCGTAGTTCACCTCCTCAACTCGACATTAGACCAAATTGACGTAAAATCTATAAATTTTACTTGGTACTGGCGCAATTGTATTAGTACTTAATTACAGGATAGCATCCTCCCAAGCGACAAAAAGAAAGCTAAAAAGCTAAGAATGCAAGCCGCTAGATAATTCCTCCTACGCAATGACTTATACAAAAGACATACGGTGAAGCCTTGCTAATATGCTTAGGGCCAAAACAAACCCAACATGTTCTCAAGGAAGTCCACGAAGGTCATTCCGACACTTATTGCGATTATCGAGCACTCATCAGGTGCCTCATACAGGCATTGTATTATTGGCCCACCATGAAGAAAGATGCCTTATAATTAGTGAAAAAGTGTGAGCATTGTTAGAAGTACGCCCCAATAATCTACCAAGCAGCGAACACCTCCACTTTATCACCTCTCCATGGCTATTTATTAAATAGGGAATGAACATCGTGGGTCCACTTCCACTGGGATTAGGTAATGTAAGATTTTATTTAGTTTTAACTGACTATTTCTCGAAGAAGATAGAATAAGGGGCCTTCTCCAAAGTTTGTGAGCAAGAGGTAATCACCTTCATATGGAAAAAAACATCATCTGCCAATTCAGCCTACCTAAAGAAATAAGTTATGATAATGCGGCCCAGTTCACAGGAAGAATAACCATCGAGTTTTTCGAGAAATAGCGTATTAAAAGAATACTTTCAACTCCTTACCACCCACCTGGCAATGGACAAGCAGAGTCCTCCAATAAATCAATACTAAACATCATGAAGAAGAAACTCGAAGAAGCAAAGGGACTATGGCCGAAAATACACCCACAAGTATTATGGGCCCACAGAACTACCCTGAAGACAAACACAAGAGAGACATCTTATTCTTTATTTTATGCAACATAAACAGTCAAACTAGTCGAAGTCGAGGAACCCAGCCTAAGGTACTCCCATGAAGGCGGCACCAGCAATGAGGAGAGTAGGAGACAAGATCTCGACGAGACATGGCATATACAAAGATGGTCGCTTAGAAACAACAAACAAAATGCTACTACAAAAAAAAGCAAAGGTTCTATTTCTCAAGATCAGGGACTACATACTCAAAGCCAAAGCCCAAGAAAATAGGGATCCACGAGCAGGAAGTTGGGAACCAACCGGGACAGACCATACAAAATTATAGGCAAAGCAGATAAGGGTCGTTCCAATTGTAAACTATGGAAAGGAAGCTCCTACCAAAAAATTGGAATATTAGCCATTTCAAGTACTTCAACTTCTAAAAAACAAGAAATTCCCTGTAAGTCGTACTCTTTTTCCTCACTTAAGTTTTGTCCCAATAGAGTTTTCTTAGGGAGGTTTTTAATGAGGCGACGAGCTGGACACTTCAAGTTGGAATGCATGAGAGGACTTATGTTTTCACTTCCTGACTCCTCAAGAATCTCCAAGTCGAACAATGAAGGTACTAGATATACTGGGACTAGGACACCGACCAATAGTCGAAACTTGTATTTTTCTCCAGAAATTTCCAAAGGGAAAAAATGATGTAATTGAAATAATAGCGTTCAAATAATAAAGATGCATGTCTGTCAAAACTACTCTCCAAAATGGCACGTTCGACTAGCTAGAACAACACATATCGGCCCCTAGCCTCGACTTAACTTAAAGGTACGTTCAACCATCTCTAACAACACCTATCGTCCCCTGGCCTCGACATAACTTAAAGGTACGTTCGACTAGTTCGAGCAACACCTATCATCCCTCGGCCATGACTCAACTTAAAGGTGTATTCGATCAGATCAAAAAACACCTATCGATCATTGGCCACATCTCAACTAAGAGAGGTACTCGACTAGTTTGAACAAGGGTTAATACGTCCATGACTATTCATCCCAAAGGCTAAGGCAACCTAGAGGATAACAACAAAATGAATACAAAAGCAAAACATGCAAGTACAGAGATAAAAAATGTGCATGTAAAACTAAAATCAACTTTGATATTCAGATAAAAAGTCTTTATAAAAGTGCTCGAAGACACCAACAAAAATATAAAAAGTTATATAGAAACTAGGACAGAACATCTAGTGGCCATCATTACTCCGATCTCCCACCATCCCCTCCTTCTTCCCCTTAAGCGTAAGAAGCATCACACCAAGCGTTGAATGCGAGCTGGTCCACATCCCCATTACCTTCCTCGGAGTCAGGAAGAGGCATATCAGGGTTAAAGTTATAGCCGAGTCAGGCTTCATGAGCTTTGACTCGAGCTTCCTCGATGGTTGTCTTAAAATTACAGCCCGTGTTCTTCTAACCGCAAATAACATCCAATCGGGCTTCAACAAGGATTGAATCTTCATACCTCCCCCGGGGAATGTTCAAAAAATCAAAGGCATAAGATGTAGAGGGCTGCTCGGCCAGTCGTGTGCTCTCAACCTCAGCATAAAAAACTTGCTCAAGTAGGCGAGCATTCTCAGCCTTAACACCAGAAGCTCGCTCAAGCAACTCAGAGTTCTTCTTACCCAGCTCCCCAATCGTCTCCTCGAGAATGGCTTCCTTAGCCTGTATAGTCGACTGTATGTGATCTCATTCATAATGGAGAGCTCTATTCTCCAACTCGAGGATTTCCATCTTCGTCCGAGCATCCAGTCAAGAGGACTCCGCCTGTGTGAGCATCTCTTGTTTCTCAGCAACCTCCACCTTGAGAGCCTCAATTTTAAATCGGCACTCCTCCAACTGACTTTACAGTTAAAGCACCTAATTTTGGAGGTCGCTATAATGGGCCTCCACACCCTTGCTCTGTTCGAGCTCCTCCACTTTCCTCTTTAATGCCCCCTCAGGGATGCTGAACCTCTCCACGGCCGCTATCACTCCTCATCTTTCTTTTTCAACTCCTTCCTCACAGAAAACACATCTCCCTCCTCATGGCCAACACATCACCTTCCTCATAGAACCACTTCCAAGCATCCCGGTACTTGTCATGAAACTCCTGGTATTTGCCCTTCAGCTGCAGATAAATATATTTCCTATTTTTTTCCCTCCACATACTTTCAATCTATAGTATAATAGACTACAAAACAAGTAAAAACAAGGGTTATATCCTAGAAGAAAGTCAAAGAAAAGGAAGAAGAATGAGGAATGAAAACACTTAAACTGAGGGTAAATCCGCTACTAATCCTGGATAAGTTGCCGTCAATTAGGGCCTTGAGAGTCATCCACTCTGCTTCGGAGAGAGAGGACCAAGAGTGTTGACTACATCTTTGGTATCCTTTAGTAGATCATGATCCTTGGGAAGTATGATAGTCCTTGAACCCCTCTATGTCCTTATCTCGAGATGGGTGGATCCTTCGTTAATCATTGTCAGGTCGTCAGGGTCCAAGTTAGAACCTGACCCATGTTGAGGACACCTTTGCCTCTGTACCCATCAGCAGGAGAAACACCCCATGCTGGCTTAGAAGAAGAAGCCTCCTCTAGCCCTTTTTGTACAGAATCATCCATAGTTGTCCCCTCTGCAAATCTCTCATCCTTGGAACACAAAATCACATCTGCATTAGCCTCTTGCTGGGGGGCCTCATAACTCACCCCGACATCATCCCCGATGTGTATCCTGGCAGTTTCCCGTATCAGGATCTCGCCCTCTAACAAATTGACGAGTAAGGGAACTACAGCTGCATCCACGACCTTTCTCTTAAAATGCCTCTGGTCTACATCACGTGGAGAAAACTCATTATATTTGTCTATAACTGAAAATACGGGAAGAGCATGTGCATTAGATGAGACACGGGCAGAGGCGGAAGGCACAGCACCCCTTCTCCTCTTGAATGAAGGCACGAGCGCCATGTTCCTTCTTGTAGCCCCCTGGATGAACCTATACAAAAGCATAAGAATTGAGTGTTATAGCACAAGCCAATATAAATATGATAACAACATGAATCCCCACTGTGTAAGGGAGAACCTACTTGACCTAGTCAGCAAGATGTTCCGTCAAAGGAGGATGACGACTAGTGGATGCACGAGAAGAAGGATTACTCAACCAATTTGGATTGAATAAAGTACTTAAAAGGATAAAATCAAAAAACATGAACACTTTTGGTATGGTTCCAAGCCTCAAGGAAACCATTAACATTAGCCACAATGGCCTCAGTCTTGACAAAGAAGTAGTCATGCTAGAACTGCCGACTACCTTTATCGTCTATCTTCACCACCACGAATTTTCCCCCACTGTGTTGAAACTTCAAAATTGTCCCCCAATAGAAGCTAGACATGAAGAAATTCACTAAGTGTCGCACCGTGACCTCGACTCTGGCGAGTTTGACAAACTTTAATAGCATCTTGATAACCTTGTAAACATAGGGGGCGAGCTGAGTAGGGAAAATGTTGTGATGGCGAAAAAACTTCTCCGCCAACGGGAGGAGGGAGAACGAGTAGTAGATAGCGAATGAGTAGGCATAGAGAGAGCGCAATACCCAAGATGGTGAACATTCTCTTCGTCCTCTCCAGCGGGGATTAATTCTACATAGTTGGGAAGGCCAAACTTGGCTGTGAATTCATCCAAGTGCCTAAATATCATTGACGTGATTGAAATTTCCCAGTCATCATATCCGGCGACCGTTGAAAATTGGATCAATCATCAGGGTTGCGGGGGATGATCTCCTCCACTGAAGGAAGAGCTTCATCTTCTGCGGCAACGACGTCATCCTCCCTATGAACAGGGAATACAATAGCTAGGGGAATGGCGTGCTTTTCCTCATCAACATTAGAAGGAAAATTAGGCATATATATGAAATTTATTGGAAGCCTAGATATGTATTATGAGAGTATGAACGGAAGTTAAAGGTCAGAAAGCAATGAAGATTTAAGAAAAGGAACTTATGTAGAGCAAAGATGATTCCAATGGAAGTAAAATTTGAATAGTGATGAAACAATCCCTATTTATAGAGATGAAGGCACCAAATCCAAAACGGTCCATCATAATTGGCACTAGAATAGAAATAGTAGAGCCAATCAAGGGTCACGCGTGAATCAACGTAATGCGTTGGGAATCGGTGTCATCATGGCGCACGACGTCATGATGTCATTTCTTTTCTTGGACCAGACGATTCCAGCAAATTACATGGGAAAATTAAGGGTTTGAAGTATGTGATCTACGGAGAGACATGTTTCCTGTTTGTCACAATGACCACGACCGTTGTTATCCGCTCATTGAACTCGCATACGAAGATGACCTCAACAAGCGAAGGGACTAACTGTATGGGCTAAAACTTGTCATAGTTATATGTGACCCTAATCAATATTAAGAAGGCCTTGGAAGGCCACCACGTGTCATCAATTTGATTTCAACAGAGGATGAAGGTGAGGTCGAATACTCAACGGAGGACTAAGGCAAGGTCGTGGACTCAACGAAGGTCGAAGACGAGGACGAGTACTCCTTTTAGCAGAGTAGTAACGTCTAGTTTTAGAAATAAGACCTTACATAGAATATTTCAGCGATATACTATTAGGATTCTTGGCCCATGTGCCCTTATAAATAGAAGGATATATAGTTATAGAGGGGATTGTACACTCATTGTAAAAAGAACATATTGACATTCTCTGAAGATTCATTCTTTATCATACACATATAAAATACACTTTTCTTCTTATCTTTATTTATCTTTTCTCAGGATCCGAGTATTCAAAGCCTTATCAACATCTATCTTTGTTAGAAGGAATATCAAAGAATCTTACCCTTTTGGGTGACTTACATGCATTTATTTACACAAATACCATTCATTATTATTTACTCTTATTTAATGCTGCCTTCTTTATGTTTGGATCATTGAATATAGCATTATTATTGCCATTTGTTTCTACTCAAATTTTTTTTGTGATATCTCGCTACAAGATCGGCTAATCTATCTTTTGGATATTAATATTGGCCAAGATTAACTCTATTTTATTAGAGAATCTGATTGTTTAAACCTAGATCTAAATTTTGGGTCAAACAATCTAGTGATCTTGATATTGTTAACCACTGTAAGCCTGTCACTAGCTACATGAAAGTAAAAGTCACGGAAAAAACTCTAAATTGTTATGAACATATCACTTAGAAATAGAAACATCTACGAAAGCTAAGTATTTTAGACATCAACTTAAATTCAATCAGGTCAGGAAACATCCAGAAAAAAGCATTGAATTGTACCCAACTACCAGTCGTACCTAAGAATGCACCTAATGAACTATTTCTAACCTAGGTTGGATTCGAATCCTTACTCCTTAGTTAGAAAAATCCTCTATAAAAGGAGCTCTTTCATAACCTTTATGACACACCAATTAGAACTTGCAAAAATTAAACACATCCATTGTAACACGTTATCTTAAAATTAAACTAGCTCATTCAAAAATGGCCAAAGTAGCATTGTTGGTGGTGGTGTGCATGGCAGTAGTAGCTGTGATGCTAACACCCCATACAGATGCTGCCATTTCTTGTGGGCAGGTTGTTGCGAGCTTGTCACCATGCATTAGCTATGTGAGGCAAGGTGGTTCTATTCCAGTACCATGATGCAGTGGAATATAGTCCCTCAACAACCAAGCTACCAGCACTCCTGATCGACAGATGGCTTGCAACTGTATTAAATCTGCTGCTGCAGGCATCAGTGGCATCAACTTCAATCTTGCTGGTAGTCTCCCTAGCAAATGTGGTGTCAACCTTCCCTACAAGATTAGCCCTTCCATTAACTGCTCCACGTATGTATCGATTACGCACCTTTAATTTTGTAATAGACTAATAGTACATGAGTGATGTAGGTTAACACTCTCTTCATTTTTACGCTTTCAAATATAATCTTGGCAGCACAAAAAAATTATGAATATTTTTGTCATTTCATTCTTCTCATTTTTCACTAAGATGCCTTCGCCTCTCCAAAAAAAATTGCCACCATTTGTTTCATCTGTAGGACCCTTTATCTGTCGGTTTTCTCCTACAATCGAGTCTCATAATTCACATGTCAAATAAACAAGTGTGCCTCACATAATTACTATTTGGTCCAAATGTATAAATTAATATGACTCTCAAGTAGTAAAAAGGTAAGATTAACTTAAAGGGCAAATAAAACAAAAAATTTGATTTTAAATGTATACTAGTTTAAAGACTGAATACATGATTAAAAAAAAGATTGAAACTGCTTTGAGCTTCAACTTACCAGAAATTATACCATTGAGTTTGTTCTTCATTTTTCTCTAATTCTTCTTTCTTGTCAGTTTAAAAATATTGCAGGGTGCAGTAAGATTTGTGAGTTAACTTATGGTAGCAGGATGAAGGATATGAGAATAAATAAGACAAGTTCTTGGAGAAGATGGATGAAGTTTTTGTTGCATCTTCTAATGTTTCGATAATTTCTAGTTTAGTATAGTACTCATGTGTGTTTACTATCTTGCTCTTCAAAAGATTGTACTCTCTCAATTTGTTGACTACTATGATATCCTGCTACTTCTAGTAATTTCTTCCCTTTTTCCAGTTTTATCTTCTTTAAAATTTCAAACGACTTTTTTAAAGCATTTCTCTTGACTACTCATCTTAAGATGGGCTGATAAAGTACAAGGTACTAATAGCTACTGATGTCCAATGCATAAACTTAGTTTTTGTTATTCTTGAGGATCTTTCGCACCTGTGCCTCGCTATGGTCTCTGCAAATTAATCTAGACAAATCCAAGTTTAAACTGCTCTATATCTTTCCACTATGCATCCATTATGTTGTCCGACCATATAACATTGAAACTTCTTTAAAGACAAGAGTTAAAAGTTTAACAAAACATTACAAATTTCGGATCCTAAACTACTGTTGTCCAACCACATATCATTGAAAAACTTATTGAATAACGGTGTTTACCCATAAAAATGGATAACAATTGAATTTATACGCGGTTTTAAGGATACGTGAATTAATTAAATATAAGTGACTAATGACGTAGATTAAACAAATGAAATATGTGATAAATAGCAAAACCAATGATAAGGGTGATCCCGAGAACGATTAATAGCTCATGAGGAACCTGCCTCCGATTCCGAGCTTGTACTTATGAAGAACAAATTAACAAAAATAAGAGCTTTGACTAACAGAGAGAATGCAAATAGATTACCTTGGTAAGCAAGTTACAATGTGTGTGATGGATAATAAGACTTCCCTTTATGTAGTGGGGAGTTTTACCCAAAGTACAATCCTAAGAAAGGTAAAAAAACTTCCATTTCGCTAAACACTGATTTTCCGCCGATACGGGCTATGATTCACGCTGTGATATCTAATTGGGCACGGACATCACGGCCCTTTGTTAGTTATGTGAATTTGTCTGGTATTGCTCTCTGAGGTCTCGTGGTTCGAACCGAAGTCGGGGGAGGTGATCCTAATGCCACCGAGGGCAGTTTTTTGCTCGAGCTCCGATACAAGAGACTCCTCTCTCTAACTCTGAATAATCACGATCAAGTCCCTACTCCGTTTGCCTTACCGGAAAATCGGGATGCTCAGTGGGTTCGATTTTACCTGTATACAGATAGTCCCCTCGTTTCCCAGAGAGTAGGTTTGCCGAAATAATGGGAAAATGACTCTGGTTACTTCCTCCACACGTTACGATGAGAGAGCCAAAACGTCCCATCAGTCGCGTCATTCTAACTTCGGGCATGTGTCGCCCATCATCAGGTTGCCCCTGAATGCGAAGCATCAGCTGTTTCCCTATAAAAGTTTACTCCCTTTGTTGGTTTTCTACTTTTCAACTAAATTACTACCTAAGAGCATTCCATCAATCATCAAAACTTCTTCTAATCTTCATATCATCATCTTTGTTCTTCAATTTCCATAGTAATTTCTGAATTTTGCCCAGATTTTCTTTAAATATGTGTACTTTGTTCTTCCTTCAAAACTCATTTTTCCAAAACTTTGCATTCTTTCCCCAAATTTTCAAATATTCCCAAGATGACAATGGACAAAACATCAAAAACAGTTCCTCAACAAGTTGCCTCTTCATCTTCTCAATCGATCGCTGATGCTGAATCGGTTGCCATTGAAGTGGTCATCCTTGAAACTGCTTCCCCCGCTATGGTTTTTAACAAACCGGCTTCCAAGTCTTCGTTAAAAACATTTCTTCTCGGGGGATGCTCAATTGCAGATGACTTTAAAGTAGAGAAACCTTCTTGCAAATAGGATCGGGGCGAAGTGGCTTTAAGGTACATATGTTCTGTGATGGAAGATGTTCTTTCCATAGTTCATAAGGATTGCAATTGGGAAGTTAAGAACATAATAGTCCTCGGGCCCAAGGACGCCGTTACTACCCATGATGAGGGGTACTTAAGTGTTTACACTTATTTCTTTGCATTGGGATAGGTGTATCCTATCGTTATGGAGTTTTTCAAGAGGTACAAAGTGTGCCTCGGGAAAATCCATCAATCATTGTGGAGGATCATGATCCTCCTCCATTACTTTATGAATAAGACCGAGTCTCGTCTGTTCACGATCAACCACCTGCTTCGATTATACAGTCCCCGATTTTTCCAAGAGGTACTAATCAAGCTTACTCACTGGGCAGCAAGGCCCTTTTTTTGAGTATCGACGAAGACCGGGACCGGGCCTGGCAGGGACGCTTCGTCCGAGTGAAAATTGAGGATTTGATCCCCTCGGATACATGCCATTTTCGAAGAAGTGGAATGTGTCTCGTAAATGCAATCCCTCTTTGAAAATTAAAATTCTTTTTCTTCAATTTCTATTTTCTCATTCATGATTATGGTTGTGTAGCTATTGCCCGGGTTCCGAATGCGGTTCCCCGGCTAAAGAAGTGGATCGAGGGCATATGTACTTAGATTTCGTACTTCGAGCGCACATGGCATGGACTCTTGAAGGTCTGATGGGAGGCCCTTTCTCACGATAAGACCTTTTTTTCAAGGGTGAATGTCATGTTTCCACCTTCCATTACACTGACTTCTTTTCCCCTTTGTTATTGTAGGTTTGCCTAAGACCGCCGAACTTAGGCCTTCAGAAGTGGAAGAGTATGTGCCCCCGCCCATTGATCCCATAGTTTCTGGGCAGCCTGGAGCTCCTGCGGAGGAAAACAAGAAAAGGAATGGAAAATATTCGGGCTCCCCGGGCTCCGAGGTGCAGAAGCCAAAGAAAAGAGTGGCTCGTAAGCCCAAGAAAAGCTCCAGTTCTCGGATGTTGGACTCAGATTCACTTATTTGACTCAGGAACGAGTCCGAGGAAGATGATTTTTTCATTGTCCATGGAATGATGTTTTTTGGAGGGCAGGTGGCAACCGAGGGAGAGATTCCTAAATCCGATCTCCCTCAGGCTCAGGAGGTTGATATAAAGGTAAGGACCAAGACCACCGTGATGCCGGTTCCGCTCCGAATGAAGCGCCCGGTGTAATAGAAATTATAGGGATTCCACCCTCTTACACCGATTCCATGCTTGAAGAGGCCCAGGAAGGAAAGGGAAGTCCAACGAAGAGGTTCATGGCATGGACGATCCCCTTCACTCCTTTTTCGACGGCATTGACTCGTCTACTTTGGAAGATTTTTCCTAGCTCGGTGACCTGGATGTTCGAAGAGAAATGTCTTTGGAACCCGATTGGCCAAGTTTGAGCCCGAAATTAATCAATCTGTTCCCTGCACTGAGTGTCAGCCCCGATCGCAAGAGGTCGATTATTTTGACCGTCTCAGATGATGCCTGGGTTTTGTTAGCTCTTGTGGGTATAGATAGCTATCTCCGATGTACTGTGACCGATAAGAATCAGGAAAAGATGAATGAGGTAAACTTGTTGTACCTTTTTAATGAGGCGCAGCAGGCGCTGAATCGGGTAAGGCTTTGTTATGTCCCTTTTGGCCATTGTTATGTTTGTTTGAACTTTTACTTTGGTTTTGATATTTCTCTCATCTTTCACCTTTTTGCAGTCGGTACTTCATCATGAAAGCTTTCTGCGGTACCGGGTCGAGGTCAACCAGCTCGAGCTCAAGGTCAAGGAGCTAGCCTAGAAGAGAGATTCGTACAATCTCCTGAGTGAGCAACAAGAAGGGGTCATTAAGAACTTTTAGGAAGAGCTAGATCGGATTCAAAAAAAAGCATCGGTCTTGTAGTGGGAGCACGCTGAATTGGTCGAAAAGCTAATGATCTTCGAAGATAGGAACAAGGAACTAGTCGTAGTGGCTAATGACCAAACTTCGCAGGTCCCACAAAATATTGATTAGATCGACCAGTTTCTAAAGGAGGTGGATGTGATCCAAGTCACGGCTAATGGTGGAGGAATAAGATTGATATGATGGACTTAGAGAAAGAAACCACTCAAGCTTTCTTCAGTAGAAGTTTAACTTCGGGTGGCGCAAGAGAATGTTGATAAACAAACTAAGCTGAGTGAAGATCTCCAAGAACAACTGAGCTTGACGGTCGCAAAACAGTATGCCCTTGGACAAGAGCTCGAAGTAATAATACCCTAGATGGAGATGACTTATGCTAATGTCGAGGAGATGGTGGCTCAATACAAGGCCAATGTTGAGGATTCCAAGGCCCGCCTGAAGACCACTGAAGAATACTTGAGCATGTTGTCTCGAAGGGAGACCCTCGAAGAGATTCATGCTCGGGGCTTCAATCTATCTGTCGAGATCGAGGAGGCACAAAGACTTGAGTTCGAGGCCAAGAGATTAGCTGAACCCGAAGGTGAGGAGGGCTCCGAGGTTTCTGAAGACTCCAAAGGTGCAAATGGTTTTGGTAATGAATTAGGCTCTGATGAAGATCAGGCATGAATGCATTAGGATATTTTTAGTTTTACGTACATACTTTTTGTTTATTTTGAGCCTATTTTTGTTGGGCCTATGCAAAGATATTCTGGAATATATAAAATTTCCCCCTTTGGCAATTTCAACTATTTTAGTACTTTTTCATAATTTTCATTTTCGCAAATATTTCTAATGCCTTAGAATAAGATCTAATGTAATAACAAGTCCTTTATTTTTCAAAGGTTTAAACACATCCTGACCTCGATGTAACTTTTTATCTGCTTGAAGCTTTGAAAACAAGGAGTGACCGAGAGTTTTCAAAAATTCTTAAGTATTCTTAGACGATGCTTTTGTTGAGGATAACCTTTCGACAGGTTTTTAATTTTTATTAAAGGCCTTATGTTTTGGTAACGGGCTTTGGACGTCTCTGAGCCATTTTTTACCGTAGTCGTAGCCTTATTGGGTTTAGACACTACCCAATAGTCTTTGTTCCTCAAATATTTGATAGAACGAGATGCCCGAGTTTGTTTCGGAGAACAGTCCCCAAACGGGTGTAGCCCTTAGGCTCGACAGTCCCCGAATGGGAATAGCCCTTAGGCTCATGTAGGGGTAGCCCTTGGGTTTGATAGTCCCTGAATAGGGATAGCGCTTTGCTTGATGATTTAAAAGGCAAAAGTATGTAATAGAAAGGAGGGAACTTTCTTTTATTTCTATGTATAAAGTACATAATTGAAAGCGCATAAAATCTTAGATTACGGTTATGGTGGGTACGCGGGCATGGTTAATTTGATAGTTTCGCCTTTACTATAAATCTTAACCACCAGGCCTAAGCTGTTTAATTACAAAGTTCCCTTATTATCTTACTAACAATTCTAAACCGAGGGTGATGGCCCCCAGTATTCGAGGTCGATCTTGAGAAAGCTCGGATACTGTTGAAGCGACCATTGAGTTCGATTTAAAACTAGTCTTCAGTTCTAAGTTAGCATGATTTATTGTTTCCTCATTAAAAATCTTGCTAGAAAACCCATTTGGGATAAAATTGGTTCAAGGGAAAAAGAGTACAACGTGTTATTTTAGACCTAATAGTCACACTCCCCTTTGGGTTTTGCCTCCAAGTATTAGTCCAGTTTATAGTGTTATAAAAAGGTCAATGAGTTCTTACTTTAGCAGTAGTACTACTTTAAGTGTGTCACGTTACAATTATTCGGTAGTTGTGCACTGTTTCCTGCTTCGCGTTTGTATGAACCTTCATCGGTATCCCGACGACTCGATATGGTCCTTCCCAATTCGGTCCCAGCTTTCTTTCGTTTGGGTTCCTGGTGTGCAGTGTTACTTTTCATAATACCAGGTCTCCGATATTGAAGTGTTGGAGGTTATATCTTCAGTTGTAGCACCTTTCTATCCGCTGCTTCTTGGCGGCTAACCAGACTAGGGCGGCATCGCACCTCTCTCCAATAGCTCTAGGATCGTGTTCTTGACTTCACCATTTGATTCCTTGGTCGCATATCGTAACTTGAAGCTCGGATCTCTCACTTTGACAGGTATTAGTGCTTCGGCATCGTAGACCAAAGAAAATGGGGTGTCTCCAGTACTAGGATCCCGTTTGGCCAAGCTGTCAAATCTGCTTATTTTGAAAATTACTTATTTTCAAAAGTACTTTTTACAAAAGTACTTTTGGAAAAAGACAGTTTGTGTTTGGCCAATTCATTTAAGAATTACTTTTGCAACATTTGGTAAACAAATTGTATTTGGTCAATCTTTCTAAAAAGTACTTTTAAGTGTCAAATTATCAAAAAGGATAGTACCAAGGTCTTATAATTCTTTTAAATAAAAAAATAAACTCAAATATTTATTGTAAGAGACTTTTATTAATTTTTATTTTATCTAATTAAAATATAAAGGTGAAATGGCTTCTTGGCCACTTAAACTTGTCAGGTTTTTTAAAGCCAATACATAAACTTATAACTTTCCCATTTGAACACTCGAACTCATTTTTCCCATAACTAATAAACGCATTTGATCATTGACCATGCTCATGTGGCGTCAGTTGGTCCTAATCAGTAGCCCGCGTGAGGAATACAACGCATAGGAGCATGAAAACCCCCTTCCCAATAGTACAAAATACCACCTTCCTCCATTTTTAAACATCTGAAGCTCCATTTTCATTTTTTTTTCATTTTTCGAGCCCCCAAACCAATATATCTCAGTTAAATAATCGGATACAAGATCACCTGGTGAGGACCATGAAATGTTGAGAGCAAAATAAATATTACATAGGAAAGGAGGAAGAGAATGTTTATTCTTCAAAGTTGGAAAGTTACTTTATAGAGCAAATCGGGGGAGTAAATGGTTGATGAAGAAGTAAGAGTGAAAGACCCAAGACTCAGTAGACTTTTTGCAGTCTCTGTTCTCACATTAAATTTACTCTCTTTCTATCTCTAGATTTCCGAGCCGCCGACTTGCTTACTGGTCCCCTTCTCATTTCCGGTCCGGACTTATCTCCATCAGCTTTCCTTTTAAGCAAGCTCATTTGCTAAAGTTTGCGACTTTCGCCGTTGATTTTGACATCTAGGTTTTGTTCGTCTACTTTGTTTTGAGCTAATTCTAGGTCATGGTGATTTGCTAATTTAGCTTGGTTTGATCAGAACTTGAAGTTGGTTACAAAAAAGAAAGAAAAAAATAGCAAAGATTGACTGGTGGATACGGTAAAAAGGGAAGCAATATCAGAAAATTCTGAAGATTTTCCTTTTTAGCTACCTCCAAAGAAACCCTAATAAGAAGTAATTAACCATGCTGGCCGACCCAGATAATTCATCCGCCATGAAAGATTCAACAGGTTCACTTGAAGTAAGTGTTTCTTCTTCGTGGGAGTAAATGGTCAAAGAGAAGGAGTTGTTGTTTGACTTTTCGCGCCCTTACGTGTAAGACATTCATTTGTCATTTGCTTACTGGATGGACACGTATGTGTATGTGTAATACACGCGCACATGGTCAATGGTCAGATGTGTTTATTAGTTATGAAAAAACGAGTTCGAGTGTTCAAATGAGAAAGTTATAAATTTATGTATTGGCTTTAAAAAACCCAACAAGTTTAAGTGGCCAGGAAGCCATTTCACCAAATATAAAACATAAATTAAACAAGCATATTAATGATTTAAATCAATTTTACATATATAGTTATACCAAAGCATATATTATTATCTAGTAGAATTACTTATTGTTACATAATGATTTGAATCATCAAAATACATCATTCAGTATGAACTAGAAGTCTATTCCACAAAGTACTATATATTGATAATCTACCATGAAATAATAAGTAAAGTCACTCACACATGATAATATTTCTCAACAGTTTTATCTCTACTCTAGCACACAACGCCTCCATATTAGTAGAATACTTGCCTTGTATTTCTAAAGGAATATCGAAAGGCATATCTCCTTCCTCAATCTCTGCAATAATGTCTTCATTACAATACTAATTGAATTCCTTATCGGTAGAAGAATGTCGTCGGATGAAATTATGTATAGCCATGGTAATTGTAACTAGATGATTCTGAGTGTCAAACTTGAAAGATGGTATTGAGCGTAAAATAGAAATAATTTTAAATATATAAAAATAATTATTATTTTTTTTAAAAGAATACTTAAGTATGTTTAAATTCAAATTCAAAAAGAGTAACTAATTATTAACAACACATAATGTAGAATTTTATTTTTTAAAATTTAAATTAAAAAATAAAACTAATTAGTATTACTTAACCTTTCTAACTTTGTCCTAAATTGTCAAGTAGCCTATTGTGAGGCTGCCACTTGGCTAAATGTGTGATGCATTTTCTGCTTCTTTTAATAATATATAGATAGAATATAGATTATGTGATGCAATTGTAAATTTATTACCTATTCTAGGTAATTTTCACAAATTAGATTTGAAAACTATTTTAAAGATTCGGGATTTAATAGCATATAGCATAATAAATTATAAATGATTAATTGTAGGAAGGGATTTGATAATCCAAAGAAGGATGTCGATAATTTGCTTTAGTGTGAAAAAAGAAAAAGATAATTTGGAAAGTTACAAGACATTATACAAAATAAAAATCAATAACAAAAAAATTCAATAAAGAATTTGGAAAGTTATAATATGATTCATGTATATGATATCTTTAATTTTAAGAAAATGGTAAAAACTAGAAACAAAAATAAAAAGAAAAAACTTAAATTAGTAAGGGATAATTTGGAAAATATAAATTTATGGTGAGGTTAGTTTTGTCTTGAATAAATTAAATTTCCACTTCTGCTTCTACTTCTTTGAAGAAGCTAGAATTTTCTGCTTCTTCCCAAAAGCAGAAGAATTGCTTCTGCTACTGGCTAAAGTACTTCTCTGTATTGGCCAAACAACTTAAATTTTTTAAAAAGTACTTTTTTGGAGAAAAAAAGTACTTTTGGCCTCCCAGAAACTTGGCCAAACATGCTCTAGATATCGAGGTTTTACGGTATGCCCACATGACTTCGGGCAGAATTTCCTTCTATTTCCTTTTGGCATCAGTCAACCTTCTATTCAAGTTTTGAAGTATGGTCTTGTTTGTAGATTCCGCCTGTCCATTCCCACTAGGGTGATAGGGTCTAGATAGAATCTTTTTGATCTTGTGATCTTCGAAGAACTTGCTTACCTTCCCGCCCATGAACTGCTTCTTATTATCACAGACGATCTTGACTGGAATTCCGAACCGGCAAATTATGTGGTCCAGACTTTCTCGAACACTTGAGCTTCGACCTATATAGAAAAATAGTGAATCATAAATAATATAAATTGAGCCTTATCAGGTGCCCCTAGCAGGGGACCAACAATGTCCATTCCCCAATTCATGAATGGCCAAGGTGACAAGACCGAGTGTAGTAGTTCTCCAGACTGATGAATCATCGGAGCATGTCATTCGCAGCCGTCGCATCTTCATACAATTTCCCTTGCATATTTTTCCATGTCAATCCAGTAATAGTCGGCATTGATTATATTATGAAACCAAAGACTCTACCCTGAATGGTTTCTGCAGGTGCCCCCGTGAACTTTTCTCAAGACGTATTTTGTGTCCCCCGACCCCAAGCATATGGTGAGTGGGCCATTGAATATTCTTCTGTATAGAGTACCTTTGGACAAGCTAAACCTGGCCGCCTACATGCGTAGAGCTCTCGACTCTTTAGGATCCGAGGAAAACTTCCCAGGCTTCAAGTAGTCTATATACTTGTTTTTCCAATCCCAAGTCAAACATGTCGAGTTTGTTTCGGCGTGGCCTTCTTCCACTACGGATTTCATGAGCTGCACAACCGTTCCTAAACTGAATTCATTATCATCAACCGACGACCGCAATTTAGCCACAGCATCGGCTTCGCTATTTTGATCTCGTGACTTGTGGCTGTTTCGTTTAGATCACTCTGGAACTGTAATAACCATCATCTCTAGCTTTTACTACTGAATAATAAATCTAGTGCCTTTAAATCAAAAAAAATCATAATTCCGAATAGAAATTCATTAACCAACTAATGAATAAGTTTTCACTGAGTAGTCTTGACGGAGATGACGGGGATAATATTACCTTTGAGTGCACTTTTATTCAGTATTCACATGCTACAACCTAATTAAGCAAAACATGCCACGTGATTATGAATTGGCTCTGAGCTATACTAGGTTCCTGAAACGGGAACTTTGTCATATTTCTTCTGACTCTTGCAATAACAAACAATTTTAAGTTCTCTCAATTCCTCACCTAATTTCCACCTATAATGGAGAAAATAGTTCAATAAGCTTGTTCCCAAGTCAGCATGGTAAAAAATATTCTTCATCACAAAAAAGGAAGTAAATTTAAATTGTAAAATAAAAGATCATAACCAATCATGTTTATGAACAAATGAGGGAAATATTGTTCTCAAATGAATCGAATTGGAAATAAACATTAATAACATGAAAAATGAGGTATAAGCACAAATCCGACATTCATTTGAGTTCTTCCGCCAACACTCAAACCAAATGCTACACAATGAATTGATGTCATATTTATGCCAAAAAAGATCAATCTCTTCACCTACGTTCATCAATCAGCTTCACCTCAATCGCCACTCAACTAATTAAAATTGTAATATAATTTTTTAACTGAAATAATCACCTTGAAGTAGTGAACGCCTTCAAAAGAGAAAAGTAAGAAAAAAGAATTTCAGTTGTCCTGGGCATATGAACAACCACGTGCACATGTAAAAACTAGTGGAAAAAAATTCAAGACTCCTACAAAATTCCTATTAGCAACAACCGGCTCATTTTGAAAATAAAGCAGAAATATCACCAGAAGTGAGAAAAATAGAAAACACAAACAGAGATAACATAGATCTCAAATTTAGAAATTTGAAGGAAGAAAAAAATGTGAAGCCTAAAGAAGAAAAATGAAATGATGAAGCTGAACAATAGCTTCTGAATTCCATAGAAAAATGGAGACCGATCATACAAAGAAAATTTCACGAACTTTCAACCTAGGGCCTGTCACGACCCCAATCCCGATCGTGATGGCGCCCAACACAATTGCTAGGCAAGCCCGACCTATAACACTCACAACTCAATCACACAACCCATTTCCAATTTATAGCATTAAATTAACAGTTTATCAAGTCTATTACCCAATAGTTTAGACAGAAACTGTATGAAACACTGACATAACCAATATCTCCCAAAGATCTGGGGTCATGAGACTAGAGCCTCTAAATGAAACATAGTAGTCAATCCACAATAGTATAGAAGTCTAGAATACGGAAAGATAAAAAGGATAAGGGGAGGAGTCGGGTCCTGCGGATGTCAGGCAGCTACCTCGACAACTCCTGATACTCTGGGAAGCAGCAAGCAGCTCAACTAAGCTCCCGGAACACCTGAATCTACACACATGGTGCAGGGAGTAAAGTGAGTACTTCCAACGCAGTGGTAATAGACATATATAATGGCTGAAAGTAAGAAATCCCAAAATATAACAATGCAAAGCTATAACCAATAATTCAACACATTTTAACGGTGGAACAATAGCGAGCAATGACAGGTAAATCACATAGATATCGATGCATGAAGGCAATGCAATGCACATGACCGCTGCAGCGCGCAGCCCGATCCATTTGGGTACCCGCGCTCATTGTGGAGGTTCAGAATCCGGAGGGGCTCCTACAACCCAAGCGCAATATCATCGTAGCATTCGCTGCGGCGTGCAGCCTGATCCACACTCAGTACAGATATATGCATGTAAGCTACACAGGCACAGTCAAGTTTATCATTTTCAGTTCTAATTATTAGGAATTATAGATTAAGTGTTTAAAAATTTAAAAATTTATTAATCACTTCCAGACAGTGTTTAACTCAAAACTGATATCATGAAAACATGTTAAGCATCATGGATACAATGATAATAATCCCTAAGGGATCCAAATAATCGGCACACAACCCAAATACATTCATAAGATCCAAGTAATATGTTTACCAATCAATCTCTAGTCAAGAACACAGTATGAACATCACTTGAGATGGACTAATTCATAGTCCCCATCACAAACGACCCCGCACTCATCATAGAGTACGTGTCTCGCCTCAATATAGCGTCACAGTATGATATACTGGGGTTTCAAACCCTCAGGTCATCGTCTACATCTATTACTCACCTCAAGCCGGCCACAAGACTAGTCTGCTATGCTTTTTCCTCTCAAATCCACCTCCTCGCGCATCGAATCTGGCCAAAACCACAACGAATTCATTACAATAGGATAAAGAAACACAACCCAATCAAAAGAACTCGAAAAATACCAAAAATCTCGAAGTTGGCAAAACCCGAGCCCCTGGCCCACTTCTCGAAAAATTATAAAATTTACATCAGCGGATTTCTCGTCTCGCGACGAGTCTATACATATCAAATTTACTAAAATCGGAGTTCAATTGCCCCTTCAAAACCCACATTTAAACTCTCTTAAGTTTCAAGCCCTAACCTCCATTTTTAACCTTTAATTCCTTGAAATTCAGTGATTAATCCATGCTTTTACACCATAATAACATAATCTGAGTCCAATAATTCATACCTGATGAAACCCCTTCGAATTCTCTTCAAAATCGCCCAAGAAACCTCCTAAGTCGAAGTCCAAAATATTTTTCCTTCTCTTCCAAATTCGTGAACACTGTTCACTTTAATTCCAGGTCGATTTCCGCTCCTGCGGTTAAATTACCGCATTTGCGGTCACCGCATCTGCGACGAAATGATCGCTTCTACGATCTCACTTAAATTCCCAGGGACCGCTTCTGCGGTCTTAACCGCACCCGCGGTTGCCGCTTTTGCGGAAGAGCTCCAAGCCTCCCAGAACCGCTTTTGCGACCCCTTAGCCGCATCTGCGGAACTGCTTATGTGGCCTCTTTTCCGCAGATGCGAAAATAACAGAACCAGCAACTTCAAACATGCAACAAACTCCAAATTCTCCATTTAACAACCCGAATTTACCCCGAAGCACCCCGGGAACCTAACCAAAAGCACAGACATGATCTATTACCTTATTCAAACTCGCTTGAACCATCAAAACACTATCATTAACATCAAAATCCTCAATTATCCTCAAATCAAAGCCTAAGTTTCTTAAAAACTTCTGAATTGCACATTTGATCAAAAACCTGACCTAAACACCTCCGAATGACCTGAAACATAGCATGCATATCCAAAATCACCTAACGGAGCTACTGCAACTTTCGAAATTCCATTCCGACCCTCGGATCAAAATCTCACCTATCAACCGGATATCACAAAAATGCTAACTTCACCAATTCAAGCCTAATTCTACACCGAGCCACCAAAAGCAATTTCGATCGCACTCCTAAGTCACAAATCATCTCCCGAAGCTAACCAAATTACCGGAATTCACATCCGAGCCCTCTAACTATATAGTCAACTTCCGGTTGGCTTTACCAAAACAAGCTTCCTTCTAAGAGGCTAAGTGCCTCATTTCCAACTAAAACCAATTCAATTCTATCCGATCAACTCAAATACTAATATTGAAACGTATAGCAACATAATATGGGGGAAATGGGGCGGCAACTCACGTGACGATGGGCCGGGTCATCACATCCTCCCCAACTAAAACAAACGCTCGTCCTTGAGCGAGTCAAGAAACATATCTGGAGTCTCAAACAAGTGAGGATATATGCTCCGCATCTCCCGCTCGGTCTCCCAGGTAGCCTCCTCCACGGGCCGACCTCTCCACTACACCTTCACCGAAGCTATATCCTTTGATCTCAATCTCCGAACCTGACGACCCAAAATAGCCATTGGCTCCACATCATAGGTCAAATCATCATCTAACTGAACTGTACTGAAGTCCAACGCATGAGATGGGTCCCCGACATACATACGGAGCGTAGATACATGAAATACCGGATGAATTCCCGATAATATGGGTGGCAAAGCAAGCATATAGGCCACCTCCCCAATCCTCATGAGTATCTAAAAAGGCCCAATGAACCGCGGACTCAACTTCCCTTTCTTTCCAAGTCTCATAATGCCCTTCATAGGCGAAACCTTCAATAAGACTTTATCGCCCACCATATACGATACATCTCGAACCTTCCGGTCCGCATAACTCTTCTGACGCGACTGAGCTGTGCGAAGTCTCTCCTGTATCACCTTTACCTTATCTAAGGCATCCTGGACCAACTCTGTCCCTAATAGCCTAGCCTCGCTGGGCTCAAACCAACCAACCGGAGAACTACAACGTCTCCCATATAATGCCTCATACGGTGCCATCTGAATGCTAGACTGATAGTTGTTGTTGTAGGCAAACTCTGCAAGTGGCAAGAAATCAGCCCAAGAACCTCCAAAATCAATAACACAGGCACGTAACATGTCCTCTAATATCTTAATGGTATGCTCGGACTGCCCGTCCGTCTGAAGATGAAACTATGTGCTCAACTCTACCTATGTGCCCAACTCTAGCTGAAAAGTCCTCCAGAACTAAGAAGTAAACTGAGTACCCCTATCTGATATAATGGAAACTGGGACCCCATGCAACCGTACAATCTCCCGGATGAAAATCTCTGCCAACTGCTCTGAGGAATAGGTAGTACACACCGGAATGAAGTGCGCGGACTTAGTTAGCCGATCTGCAATCACCCAAATCGAATCAAACTTCCTCGTTGTCCGAGGGAGACCACTCAAAAATTCCATAGTAATCCTCTCCCACTTCCACTCGTGAATATCCATACGTTGAAGTACACCATCGGGCCTCTGATGTTCATACTTGACATGCTGACAGTTGAGACACCGAGCTACATAACTCACAATATCCTTCTTCATTCTCCTCATCCAGTAATGCTGTCTCAAATCCTGATACATCTTTGCGGCACCTAGATGAATAGAATACTGCGATCTGTAGGCCTCCTACAATATCAACTCCCGAAGCCCATCCACATTGGGCACGTAAATCCGGCCCTGCATCCTCAACACACCATCACTATCAATAGTCACATCCCTGGCATCGTCATGTTGAACTCTGTCCTTAAGGACAAGCAAATGTGGATCATCATACTGGCGCTCTCTGATGCGGTCATACAAGGAAGATCGGAAAACCACACACGCCAACACCCGACTAGGCTCCAAAATATCTAGCCTCACTATCCGATTGGCCAAGGCCTGGACATCAACTGCAAAGGGCCTCTCCCCAACTAGAATGTACACCAAACTACCTATACTCACCGCCTTTCGGCTCAAAGCATCGGCCACCACATTAGCCTTCCCCAGATGATACAAAATGGTAATGTCATAATCCTTGAGCAACTCAAGCCACCTCCGCTGCCTCAAATTAAGATCCTTCTGTTTGAACAAATGCTGAAGGCTGCGATGATCAGTATATACCTCACAAGATACGCCATATAGGTAGTGCCTCCAAATCTTCAAAGCATGAACTATAGCAGCCAACTCCAAATCATGTACGGGGTAATTCTTCTCATGGGGCTTCAACTGACGAGAAGCATAAGCAATGACTCTACCCTTCTGCATCAATACACATCCGATCCCAACTCTCAAAGCATCGCAATACACTGTGGAAGAACCTGAAGTTGATGGCAATACTAATATCGGAGCTGTGGTCAAAGCTATCTTAAGCTTCTGAAAGCTCTCCTCGCACTCATCCGACCACACAAATGGAGCATTCTTCTACGTCAAATTTGTCAAGGACGAAGCAATAGATGAAAAACCCTGGACAAACCGTCGATAATACCCTGCCAAACCGAGGAAACTCCGAATCTCCGTGGCTGAGGATGGTCTAGGCCAACTCTGCACCGCCTCTATCTTCTTTGGGTCAACCTGAATACCATCACTAGAA
Source organism: Nicotiana glauca (assembly GCA_026770625.1). NCBI lineage: Eukaryota > Viridiplantae > Streptophyta > Magnoliopsida > Solanales > Solanaceae > Nicotiana > Nicotiana glauca. The sequence goes on along the minus strand of MU736958.1, from coordinate 20,544 downwards.
ATCACGTGTCGTAGAAAAGCCACAGACCCAAGCCAGAACTCACACTTGGATAACTTTGCATAAAGATTCTCCTCCCTCAATCTCTGTAATACCACTCTCAAATGCTGAGCATGCTCCTCCTGGCTACGCGAGTACACCAGGATATCATCAATAAAAATGATAACAAATGAATCCATATATGGCCTAAACACGCTATTCATCAAATGCATGAATGCGGCCTGGGCATTAGTCAGCCCAAAAGACATAACTAGAAACTCATAATGCCCATATCTCGTCCTGAAAGCTATCTTCATGATATCAGAATCTCTAATCTTCAGTTAGTGATAGCCTGAACGGAGATCAATCTTAGAGAATACCCTTGCTCCCTAGAGCTGATCAAACAAATCCTCAATGCGCGGTAGTGGATACTTGTTCTTCACTGTCACCTTGTTCAACTTCCTATAGTCAATGCACATCCTCATTGTGCCATCTTTCTTCTTCACAAATAAGATCGGTGCTGTGACGACCCGACCCGTCGTCACGTGAGTTACCGCCCCGTTTCCCCCTATTTGTATTGCTTCATGTTTCATTATCGGTCTTGAGTGCGTTAGAATTTAATTGGAGTAATTTTGATCAGAAATGAGACACTTAGTCTCTTTTAAGAATACTTAAAGTGGAAAAGTCAACTGGATGTTGACTTATGAGTTAGAGGGATCGGAATTAAATTCCGATGATTCGATTAGCTCTGGGTGATGATTTAAGGTTAGGAGCGCAATCGAAAGTAATTTTGGAGGTCCGGTAAAGAAATTAGCCTATTTTGGCGAAGTTAGTATTTTGGCGATTTCCGGTTGATAGGTGATATTTTGATCCGGGAGTCGGAATAGAATTCTGACAGTTGAAGTAGCTTTGTTAGGTGATTTTGGATATGTCTGCAAATTTTCAGGTCATTCGGACGTCATTTGGTTGGATTTTTGATCGAATGAGAGTTTCGGAAGTTTAAAGAAATTTAGGCTTGAATCCGTGGTAATTTGATGATTCTTGTGTTGTTGTATGTGTTTTTATGATTGGAACAAGTTTGTATGGTGTTTTAGAATAGATTGGTGCTTTTGGTTGAGGTCCCGGGGGCCTCGTGATGAATTCGGGTGGTCAAACGGACCAAGTTTGGTTATTGGAAGCTGCAGAATTGCAGCAGTTATTGCAGAAGAAAATTGGTCTATGTGATCGCATAGACTGGATCGCGGTCGCATAGCACAGGGTCGTGAAGCATTGCGATCTCATGGTTTAAGTTCGCGATCGCATAAGAGGAATGTAAGGGCAGCATAATTTGCACTATGTGATCGCATAAGTTGGGACGCGATCGCATAGGTTTGAGGAGTAGAGCACTGCGATCGCATTGCTGGGAGTGCATTCGCATAGAACGTTTTTGAGCACCTGGAAATTTGTTCATCGCGATCGCATACTTAGGGCTGCGATCGCATAGGGTTAAAACCTGGGCGGATAGAAGGGTTTAATAACATTTCCTCCACGAGCTAAAGTCATTATTTTCTCCATTTTTGCACTACCTTGAGAGCTTGTTGATAGAATTTGAAGGGGATTTCGATGGGAAGTGATTGGAGGTAAGTCTCGTGGCCTAGATATGTCATTTAATCAACTTTATATCAACTTTGGGATTTGGTGGCCCATTTGAACTCCGATTTTGATGAACTTTATATGTACGGTCTCTTGGAGAGATGAGGATTCCGGAAATGTGAATTTTATAAATTTTCGAGACGTGGGCCCGGGGCTCGGGTTTTTGCAAATTTCATGAATTTCGATATTTTTCGATTGTTTTTGATTGGGTAATGTCCCATTTGCATATTATAATGCATTCGCTCTAGTTTTGGTTAGATTCGACGCGCGTGGAGGCCAATTTGAGGGGCAAAGGCGTCGCGAACGAGGAATTCCACCGGTTCGAGGTGAGTAATATTTGGAAATGATATCCTGGGGGTTTGAAACCCCGGATTTGCACATTTTAGTGCTGTATTGTGGTGACTTGCACGCTGGACCTGAGCGTGGGGTAGAGCACCGTTGGGATCGTAACTTGGTCCGTCTCGGTTGTTGGTTTTTACCGTGTATTTGCAAATGATTTGTTGTTATCATTATGACTTGGGCTCATTGCCATAATTGGGGCTTATTGCCGATTATTTGAACTCTTTATGAACTATCATCACTGTTTTCCTCACTATTTGAAATATTATTTGAACTCAGTCCATGTGGTTTAAACTGTTTCATGAACTCAGCTATATTTTTCTCAAACTTGGAGTTTCAACTGATATTTGAACTATTGTTTGAGCTGAGTATTATTGTTTTACTGATGCCCGATGGGCTTTTGACTATTTAAGGACTGATTAAGGCCGAGGGCCATATGTAAGGACATGAAGAGTGATGTAAGGAGGCTTTCAGGCTTCGAGTGTTATGTGAGGAGGCTTTCAGGCCTTGAGTGTTATGTGTGCATATGCATATACATGCACGGATCGGACTGCACGCCGAAGTAGTNGGTCATATGCATTGCATTACATTCATGCATTCACTCCTGTTTGTACTACGTGGCATGACATTTAGCACTCATATATCATTGGCATACATATTATTACTTGCCTTGTTGACCAGATACCCTAGTGTCATATGTTAAGGAGTGTTGTGCCCAAGGGGATGATTTATGAGCCGACTTGCTCTAACTGATATAGCATTCATATGCTTGGCTGTTGAAAAAGAAGGAGGGACATTTGTAAAAGAGATTTTGTAAAAGAGATTTTTAACTGATCTTGAGATTTTCGGAAGGATTTTCACAGTATTACGGTATTCCTCAAAGGGTTGTACTGTCTTTTATAGCATTTTGGTGTGCCCATATGCGTTTTCTTATCACTCAGTTATTATTCTCTCTTATTACCACTGAGTTGGAAGTACTCACTTTATTCCCTGCAGCTCGCGTGCAGTTGCAGGTACTGTTCACCCGGTAGCGGGTTAGTAGCGGATTGAAGGTATTGCTATCGTAGCTAAGCAAAGTGACCGCCGGCGTTCGCGGCACCGAGATTCTTCCTCTTCTTGTTTTCCACATTTTACTCTAGGTATTGTGAGCACGTGAGTTTTATCCTAAGCAAATTATTCCTAAAATCCAAACAAAATAATTTTTCATTATTTTACAATTTTGTTAAAATTTGTTGCATTTTTTGTGTTAATTAGTTGCATAATAATTCATATTAAAAATACAAAAATATGCATATGCATTAGGATTTTTAATTTTATAATTTTAGTATTAATACATTTTGAACAATTTAAGGAAAAATAAAAAAATAGCATTTTTAGGGTATTAATCGGAAATTACTATAAAATAGCTATTAAATAAATTTTAGAATTTAATTAGTTTTAGTTAGTTAAAAAATTTAATAAAATCAGAAAAATATACAAAATCGGAAAAGGAAAATAAAAATACAAAATACAAAATAAAAAATGCAATACAAAATACAAGGAAATAAATAAAGAACAAAAGAAAAATGGATTTGGGCTAGTAAGAAATCCAAGTCGCCCCAGCCCAAATAATAATACCCAGTCCAGGCCCAAACATGCCGTACCCGTCTGCCTCTCCACATGACCAAACGACCTCGTTTTTAATAAATCTGGGCCGTTGAAACCTGATGATCCAACGGTCATATAGCTGATAACATTAAAAACAAAACGACATCGTCTGGCATTATTTAATCTGTGCCGTTCATTGTTTGATCCAACGGTTAAATGGCCCTCTTTCATTAAAAGTAAACGACGCCGTATGGGGATTCAAAGAATCTGAGCCGTTAATATGTTTTAATCCAACGGTTGTAAACCAACGTTACATTTTAATATACCTAAATCCTTTAAACCCTAAAAACAATTTCATTTTTCTTCTTCTTCTCAAAGTCAGCCGCCACCAAACACCCCTCCGACCCCGCCGGAACCCTACTGGAGGGAGACGATATTTACACCAACCAGCCCCCAAATAAAACCCTAGGACCATATAGAGTCCCTGAGTCCACCTCTATACCCTGTTTCCTTCGAATCCCCCTCCTTCTTCTCGAATATCTAAAAAGGTGCCACCGGAACCCTAACTCCGGCGAATACTACTTCGTCCAAACCTAGCCAAAATCACACTGTGACACCTCCTTGACACCCTTAACATGTTTTCAAAAGTCTTGAGCTCTAAAAGTCTTTGGAGCGGTTCGAACCAAAATTTGAAGTTCTCCGGTGACCAAAATTCAAGAAAGCTGATGCCAAATATCCTTGGACTCTTGAAGATGTTGATAACTAAAAAAAAAAAAAGAGAAAAAAAGAGACTGTCTGAATAAATGAAAAACAAAAAAAGCTAAGTTTTCTTTTTTCTGTCTTTATTTTTCTTTGCATGATTTTGTTCTTTCGTTTAAATTGCTGTTTACATTAGAGATTACTGAGTTCTTTTATTTTTACAGAAAAAAAAACAATTTTGATACTGATGAATTTCTGTTTGATTAGTAATTGAATAATAAATAAATAGATAATGGTTTGATTCTAAAAATTGTTGATATTAACATTAGGTTAGATTCTGATTAGTTTTAATTTTAGTAAATTGATAGTATAATTGGATTTTCATGATTTTCAGTGTGATTAGCTTCTGAAAGTTGATAAATGTTAGTCAGTAATAATAGTTAGTGAAAAGTTTGGTTTGTTAGGGTTAATTAGTATTCTTAAATTGACAGTAATTAGTATGGTTATAGCCAATTTTGGTTCTTAATTGTTAGATATTTCAATTGTTAAAATTCTGATTAGTTTTAATAAGTAGGGTTATATTAATCTGATAGTTTAATTATGCAGGGGGTAAAAGGGTAAAAGGGCAGTAGGGCACTAAGTAAATCTAATATAAATTCAGGGGTGGTTTGGGGACATAAAATGGGATAATGGTGATAAATCTAAGGAAGTAGGGGTAGTTTGGGAATCCTAAAAGGGCAAATAGGTGGATTTCTAAGTGAAGTGAGGGTATATAGGGAATTATACTAAGATAGAAGGTTCTAGATGGGGTAATTAGTGTGATTTTTCACAAATAAGGGTAGCCAATTGAATAACTAATAAAAGAATAAGGATAAAACTGAAACAAAACAGGGACCATAGTGTAATTAACAAAGTTTGAACTTTCCTCCAAATTTAAATCTATAAATAGGCATCAATATTCCTCATTTTACAAGTTTTGCGATCTGAAAATATCCCTCAAGTATTATACCATTCTTCCTTTCCAATTTTGAAATTCATCTTTTCCAAAATACAAAAAAACATTAGAAATTATCAGAAAATCTTTAGAACATTACTGTTTCATTGATTCTAGCTCAAATTGAAAGTTATATCTCGATTCTATGTGGTTTTGGTGATCGAAGAGCTGTGAATTCATTTTGAACTGGTCAATTGTCTGTTCTGCTTGTTTATATCATTGATGTTGGCTTAAAATCTGGTGTTGTGAAGCTGTGATTGAATTGTGGTTTTGATTCCTGTTGTTGCTGTTAACCTAAAGATATAATTCTCTTTCTTCTCACATTTCCTTCTGTTCAGGTACACACTTGATTTCTCGTTGGTGTAAATTCAGCTGAAATGAATTGAAGCCGCATTTTTCAATTTTTGTTTGTATTCTGATATGTTTAAGCTGTTAGATTGAACTATGTAATAGTATTGATCATAAATTTGATTTGTAGTTAAACTTTGGATTAGATGTATAACTGGACTGTTATTTTCAGACTGTTACTAGTATATTTGGACTGTAATAATACTTGATTTGAGATAATTTTTAGTAATAGTTAGAATTTATTGTAATAGTGAAGTTAATGTTAGATTTGAAATGGTTTTAGGTAATTAGTATGTAATAAGAAATCTGGAAAAAATGTTTCACTGATTGTATTTTATTCTTACCTTAGTATAACTTCTGATTGTTAGAAACTAATAAGTAAAAATAGTAGTTTCATGAGCTTTCAATTGTAATGATATTTTCAGTGATTCAGAATCAATAACGTTAGCCTGCCTTGGTTTTAAAATCATGCTTCCTGTTTGGTCTCTATTTTATTAATGTCCAGGATCCCTAGAGATAATAGGCAAATAAACAAATCTGAATATGAAATAAAAATAGAATTTGAAGGTTCTGTTATTTTTACAATGTTATTGAATGCATTTAAAAAGTTTGAAATCAGTCCAGCATGTTTTCGTCTCTTAATTGAGTATTGGTTTGGACGTAAGGCCCAATGGCCTGATTCTATGGTTTGAGCCTCAGTTCATTCACGCAGGACCATTTTTAATAGATAGTTATCTCATGTTTGGGCCTGGGCTGAGGTATTTAACAGATTAGCCTGTTTAAGGCCCACTGTTTAAAGGTTTGATACAGCACACTTATTAGGGTTTTTGAAGCCCCAAGTCTGAAAAAATACTTGGACTTGTTTTGTGTTACAATAGACTAAAATGTTTATATAATAAACTAGTTAAGACTTTTTCTTATTTTTAGAGACAATCCTTTAATAAGAAAATAATAGGTACTATTAGATTGGCCTTTTAATAAAATGATGAGATGAGCCTCGCCAAATCAAATACACAATTGCGGGACCCGCAATAATTGCTAAAATAAAAATACTTCGAAATTCGAGACTGGCCGTTTAGCAAATTTCACGGCTTTCCCCAAAGATAATAAACACGTAGTCGCTTTAGGCGCGTATGTTAATAATATTACCTTCTCAATTACGGGTGCATATTTATGTGACCCAAATCCAAATCTCAACGAAGTCGAGATGTGTTAAAAGCCACGGGCGTACTGGTACGACGTGAGTTGAGATACATTTTTACGACGCTGTAATTCTTGTAAAAATAAATAATAAATATAACAAAAGCGGGTTGTTAATAAAGGCACATAAAATTAGGACATGTATTGAAATCAAATAAAATCAAATACAACAGTTGAGCGACCGTGCTAGAACCACGGAATCCGGGAATGCCTAACACCTTCTCCCGGGTTAACAGAATTCCTTATCCGGATTTTTGGTTCGCGGACTGTTAACAGAGTCATATTTTCCTCGGTTCGGGATTCAACCGGTGACTTGGGACACCATTAATCT